>KV735964.1:3940-15509 GCA_000500225.2 Phytophthora pinifolia | reverse complement strand
TCGTCCCCGTCAGCCTCAGGCAGCGTCACATGATGGTACCGAGCTCTCTTGCTGACCCTGTTAGCTTGGAGCTCTTGCATGGCAGTATCTCGGGCTCCAGTACGGGCACCTCGAGGTCTTGAACCAGTCGCTGAAGAGGAGGAGCGGTTGCGTCTGGCCTCCGGTGCTGCAGAGGAGGATAAGAAGAGCGATTGCGCGGACTGGGCGGCGCCGGAGCCGAAGAAGTGGACGCGGGGGAGGTCGATCGGGGCACGGGGGCTGGGAGAGCGGGGGATTTTCTTCAATGTCTGGCTGATTGAGCAATGAGCGCTCGGATTCACCCCCGATCAGAGAGATTTCCCAATAGCAGCATGGCCACGCACTATCCGGCCGAATGCGCGACAAACGGGAATTGAGCAAAGGTACCGCTCACGCGCAACAGTCGCGATTTCGATCAGTAGCAGACCGGTTAGAGCGACCACCCTGGTAGGTCACTAAGCAGCACGGTCACTAACCACAATCTCGAAGTCTTCTCTCGAGGACTAATAAGCCAAGGTCGGCAATGGTTGTCTGGGACAGGTTACTGGTAGTAAGTCGTAGGTTGTCACCTTCGAGGTTTCCCCCTCAGTCCCAATTCTGATCAGTAGGAAGCACGTGTGTTCTGTTGTGAATTCTTCCTGCTAATTACACTCGTCCTCGCACCAACACTAGCCTGCGCATGGTGCCAGGTAATGAGCCCAACTCTTTGGGGCTTTGCGGATAGTTCTCGTGGAGCTCTAAGTGATAGATGGATCGGCTGTTTCGTCGGATAGTGGAATTCGGATCAATCCGTTGAGGATGATCAGTTTTCCGAGAGGTGGTAAGACTCCACGGTATAGACAAACTATAGTTAGGACTTCGATCGGCAGCAGTGGAAAGTCTCATTTTGCTATCTGCATCGACGTGACAGAGGCAGAGCTGTGGCCGGGGAGCTACGTCACCCACCCTGGGGCGTTTGTCCAACCAAATGGACCTCGTGTGGGGCACTGGGAATACGGCGTTGTCGTTCGCTACGAAGTCAACTCGCTCGGAACCTGGCTCAGTGTCCTCTCTGGAGAGCAGTCAGTGTCGGTGGCGCTGTCCGAGCCATTGAGGGTTATCAAGGCTGACCCAATCACATACGTGCTGGAGATCGGCGCCACCGTCTCCGACATGGTTCTCAATCCGAGGGAGCTTCTGCACCAACATGACGCGGCTATTAAAGCTTGCCGTAAGCGCAAAGGTGTCCAACCGACCTCACTCCGATCAACACTGACGGTTCCCTTTGAACCGAATGACCTCGTGACTCTCGTCCACCCCCACGACCTTTCACTGGTCAAGGTCCGAAAACAGCACGTCTTGGACTGTTTGACCGGCCCACGCAAGAAGAGCACGCGCGACTTGTATCGCGACCCTCAGGCAACCCTCAGACAACCACGAGGTGTAGGTGCACCACAGCACCTCGACGACCTGCTCAGCATCTCGTGTGCGTCTGAGGAAGATGACATACTGGAGGTTCGTCAGTTAAACCGCACGCTTGGCAAGCGTGCCCGTACATCTGAGTCTGTGGACGGAGATCCTCGTCAGCGTGTGCAGCAACCGGAGAGCGACATCGACGACTACAGTGACGACGACTCAGGCAGAGGAGCCTTTCGGCCTTCATCCACTCAGCGCAGAGTGAGCAGGACGGTGATTCACCCTCTCTTCGAAGGTAAGTCTGTCCGATACGTTTTGGAACGGATGCAACAATCAGGAACCGCACCATTTCTTCGGTTTCCCCCTGTGTGTCGCGGTCTATGGGAGTTCGGCTTCGTGGCACGGGGGCTTACGCTGATGCACTGTCGAACGACGGACTTGTGGGACCAGATTCAAGCTCAGGACACGAACATCAGCTATACTGACTTCTCGGAGCGGAACACCCTCCGTCCAGCCCCCGCCGCATCCTCACGCGCTGACGTCAGCAGAGCGCTACGCAATTTACGAGTATTCGCCCAAGCTTTTTACGCAGACGCAGTCACCAGTGTCATCGATAGTGCGATAGTTTTCGTGGATCGATATAGAGCTATCTCTGACTCGGACGCGATAGGCTGGAAATTATTGGCTTTCTGGATCACCAGCAAATTCGGCAAGCTTCGTAGTCATGTGGTGGCTCGCGATCATGTGAGCGCGTATGCGGTCAAGCACGAGTTTTCCCGCGTCGACGAAGAACTGCTGGAACTCATGGACCTGCGTCGTTCTCACCACGGCGCTGATACGGCGCCTCATCGCGGCCAGTTCAACCCCAATACGACCCGACGCGGAGAGCGGCAGCGTCGACAATCGTCTGTCCCAGCAGCAGTATACACTGCGTTACCACGCCAGGGTGACAAGAAGCTGTGCATGAAGTGGATCTCAGTTCAGGTAACGGACAAGGCGGTTGTTTCGACAATAAGCGCGCGCACTTCCGCCCACAGGAGCTGCCAGACATAGTCAAGGCACACATCACGGAAAAGTTCAACGGCCTGGCCCCTGAACCCAATGAATAATTACTACCCGGCAGCCAAGGTCGTCACCGCGGCACTCAGGGCATCGCCTCACGCTTCCGCGGTAGCTCATCATCCATGTCGTCCACGTTTTCTCTCCTACGTCGGCTGGCCGAGATATCCGAAGTCAACCGGCTCGACCACCTTCGTACATTTGCACCAACATTTCAACTCAATGTGCCGCCCCCAAGCTTACAAGACGCCAACATCGACAAAACCGCCGTAACATTCTTGACCGACCTTGCTTTGAGCTCGAATTTTCCACCGAATTTGTACGGCATTTTCGTGGGCAAACAAGCGATGATGGCAGACCCAACAAAGCGCTTTACGAGGTTCCGGTCAGAAGCAATTCTTCCTGTCCTGACGCTTTCTTGCGCTGGAATGCTATCGTCCGCGAAGGCGTCCGGCCCCGGTGGAACCACCTCAAGCCGTCTGCTCAACAGTGTCGACCACCAAATCACAAAAGCTCCAGTCTACATGCCAGTGCCGTGCGATGTCACATTCAAAAGGGTCAACGAGAAGGTAGGTGCCTCGTATTCGACGAACGCGTGCTAGCTCTCTGGCCGGAGCTGTTTATCAGCCCAGTCGGCGTTGTCGCGAAAGGTGACAATGATACACGGATGATCAATGACTATTCATACCCACGTGGGACCTCAGTGAACGACTTCACTAATCGCGAGGACTTCCTGTCCATCGTCCACGAGATACTGCACGACTTACGATCAAGCTACCCTGACGAGAGGTGCTTCTGATGCTAGGATACGTCTCCGGGGCTTTCCGGCACGTGCCGCTCCACGAAGACGAAGTTCACATGCTCGTCTTTACCTTCGATGGCTACGTAGTCATCGATCTCTCCTGCGGGTTTGGGTGGTGTGGATCGCCGGCCTTTTACTCTCTCGCTGGTGCGGTTATCAACGATCTTTACGAGTGTACAGACGTGGACGACGACGACGGTCAATCGCTCGGGCATTTACATGGCAACGTGTGGTGCGACGACCACACGTGTGTTGAGGTCAACCGCGGTCAGCGCTGCGAAATTGCAAATGCTGCGCTACGCCACGCTATGGCGACAGTACTCGGACCGGCGGCAATCAACGACAAGAAATTCACTCCATGGGCGCCCCACAACAAGGCTCTCGGTCTTCTTTGGAATACCGCAGACGGCACCGTCTCGACTCCCGATGAGAAGCTGGACAAGGCAAACCTCCAAGTGTCATCGCTCCTTACGTCCGCACGAGCGTCAAAGTCTGATTTGAACAAACTGCTTGGGGTTCTCCGCCACGTCGCAACCTGCTTTCCACCCGCACTAGCATTTTACCAGCGAATTCATGTTGTAGCGATCCACAGTCCACCATTTGGGTCGAAAACGTTGACGCCAGACGCTATTGAAGACCTCCGTTGGTTCCAAGCAGTGCTCCTGAACAACGGCAGATTCAACTCGATTCCAGTCGCCCACTTTGCTCGCACTACAACACCTAGTGTTCATGTCTACATGGATGCGACAGGGTCTGGACTCTGTGCTCTCGAACCTCAACGGCGTGAATTTATCAGGTTCCAGTACCCACCGCACGAGCTGGAGGCGATACAGTCGGGTTCTTACGACAACTCCATCAATGTCCGTGAGCTTCAAAGTGCTGTACTTGCTGCACTTCATTGGGGACCCCACTGGAAAGAAACGGCGACTGGACGCACGAAGTACGTGAGCTTTCACATCGACAACACCAGTGCTGTTCAATGGGCTTCCAAACGGCTGAGTCGGCACCCAACCGTACAGCTCTACAATTGGTTGTTGTCGCTCACTGAGTTTGAGCACCAGCTGGCATTCACCGCAGAACATATCCCGGGGAAACTGAACACCATGGCTGACGCGGGTTCGCGCGCGTGGAACGAGAGTCATCCATTATGGTGTACGTGGGCAAACATATCATCGTCATGGCAACAGGTACAAGTTCGACCTCCTTTCGACAATCTCTCCAACGTTTGGGAGCGACTTTGTGCGGTGCAGCCCTCGCAAGGACTACGACAAGCAAGTATCGTGCTCACTGGACTCAGTGGAGCGACTTCTCCCGGTTCATGCACAGGTCACCACGGCTAAAGACGGCTGATCGCTCAAGCTCCAACAAATTGGCTACTTCGCTATCTACCTGTGGAAGTACGGTTGGAACACAGCGGGCCGGGGCAACCAGTATTCAACGATCCAGTCGAAGCTGGCCAGCGTTTTCTGGTACCACCGCCGATTCTTTGACATCGACGTATCTCGCTCGCCGCTTTTGAAGGTGCTTCTGCAGGGCATTAAACGTCTGTCCGACCCGACCAAGAAGAAATCGCCCGTGACTCCCGCATTTCTCCGGATCCTTCGCCGGTCCCTCCATCTGAACCGCCCTCGAGATCGTTTACTATGGGACAGCGTCCTTCTCGCCTATTTCTTCTTGTTACGACGGTCCGAGTATCTGGTGGTGGGAAATCGCCGCCATTTCTACTGTCTCAAGGCGAAAGACGCGTTCTTTGCGGATGCTCGCGGCAATCCGGTCCCGGTGGATGCTGCGACTGCAGTAACAATTGGACTCAGTGGAGCGAAAAACGATCAGTACGGACGCGGTGCGTGGCGAACGATGCATCAATCGGGTGACCGATCACTATGTCCGGTCCGAGCTCTCCGACATGTGTACCGAGCTCGCCGGGAGCTTGGAGCGACAAACCACACGCATCTGTGCGTCGACCTGTCAGCGAAAGCTGTCTCCATGGCCCTCAAGAGAACAGCACGACGAGCAGGTGTGGAGGCTTCGCAATACTCCACGCATTCACTGCGAAGTGGAGGAGCCACAGCACTTCTGTCAGGGAAAGCAGACAGCTTATCGAATAAGATATTGGGCCGCTGGGTTTCGTGGTGCTTTGAGGAGTACCCACTACAGTCCGCGGCGTCTACGTCGGACCTTTCGAGACGCATGGGCTTTCCCGACAACCATCAAGGGCGGCCAAGCAACGAGCTCGGGGACCGCTAGCCACGCCCTCGAGTTTGTACGATCAAAACCAGCACAATACAAGCAAACTGCCCCTCACTCAAGATCTGGACGCGTGAGGAAATTCGGATCAATCCGTTGAGGATGATATGTTTTCCGAGAGGTGGTAAGACTCCACGGTATAGACAAACTATAGTTAGGACTTCGATCGGCAGCGGTGGAAAGTCTCACTTTGCTATCTGCATCACAGACCCGCTTCACCACGCCCTCGAGTTTGTACGATCAAAACCAGCACAATACAAGCAAACTGCCCCCCTCTCAAGATCTGGACGCGTGAGGAAAGCATCCCAATGGTGACTTCCGGTGGTCAAGGTGGAGCTATGTCGCCCGGTTTCTTGGTGAGCTCGCTTGGTGGAGCTGGTGTGATGACTCCTGTGACTACTGCTTCGAGTGTTGGAGCGAGCCTTGCCGGTGCTGCCCCGACTGTGATCTCAATTGACTTGAGCGGTAATACAGGCACATTGTCAGCAGGATTTACGTTCTTGGGGTCAACTGGAGTTGGTTGTGTAGGAACAGCTGGAGATGGTCAGTGCTCGGAAGCTCGAGCGACAGCTTCGGTGATTAGAGTACCGACTGCACCGACGTTTGCCAGCTCAGTTTGACCAACGGTCCCGGCTCCTCAGTCGCTAGGGTTGACTTCGGTTGTGTCGCCGCTACCTGGTGCTAGGGTAGGTGCACTGGTCCCGCAGAATTCTGGTGGTGATTGGTATGGCATGAAGATGGAGAATAGCCCCCCCCMMAAAAAAAATGCAAGGAAGCTTTGACTTGTATGCAGAAGAGTTGAAGACTTTCTTGACGAACATGGATATTTGGGGAGTTGTTGAGGACGCTGCGGTGGTTGGTATGGCGGTTGGTGAGGAACACTTTCGGCGGATGAATAATCTTGCTCGTGGTGCGATCTTGCGACGTGTAACCAAGGCAGATACCGAGTTAATATGCCATCAACAGAGCGCCAAAGACATGTGGAGCGCGCTCGTTGATAAACAAACGAAACGCGGGTATGCGAACTATGTCTTCGCTCGTCAGCGGTTGATTGCGAACGCATACACACCGGAGAAGAAGATGAACGGCTGGCTTCGTGAGATGAAGCTCTTTCGTAATGAGAGGGGTTTCTGACGAGGAATTCGCTGAGATTCTCCTTGGAAATGTGGTGCAAACGCATCGAGACGTGGTTCGTCAGTTCTCTCGACATTTGACCCTGGTTATCAACGATCAACTCCCTCTTCAGCTCAAGTGATGAATGCATTGCGGGCCGAGTCGGAGCTTGACGCCAGATTGGAAGATTTCGAGATATCTCGTCTGCACGAGCTGGTAAGTGGCAAACCATCAAGAACAAGGCAAAAACCGGAAGCGTGGTCGAGGTAAAGCCAAGGCTAAGGGTGGTAACCAAAAGCAAGGCGGGTCTGGCGGCAGCCAAGGAGGCAAGAAAGGTGGTGGTGAAGACAGACGTGAGTGTTGGAACTGCCATGAAGTTGGGCGCATTCGAGCCAAGTGTCCAAACCCAAAGCGCGATGATGATGAGTCAGATTCGCAGCTTCCAGAGCGGAAACGCTGGCAGGGTATCAAGAAAGCTGCTCAAACTGGAGAGAAGCGTGACATTGATATGCTTTCTCGAGGCGAGTGTGGTCTGGAAACTGTCGTAATGCAGAGTTCGATAGATAATTGTGTCGTATGGATCTTGGACTCGGCAAGCGATTGCCATGTGTGCACAAATAAGTACATGCATTCGATCTGCGCCAAGATGATGGGCCATTGGTGTTCGATTAGGAAGGCAAACCGTCCAAAGACAGAGGGTTGGTTGGAGAGGTTAACGGTCAAGTGAGGAACGAAAATCAGCCTACTGTTGCTGCTTCGTTCCGTCTCAGCAGTGTACTCTACACGGCTAGCGGTAATGGAGATCACGTACGTGCCGGGGCGCATGTTGACGATCTCGCAGAAGGGGTACTGTGAAAAAATCCTGACGTGATTCAAGATGAAAAAGTGCAAACCGGTGCCCACGCCACAAGTGAAGGGAAACTTTCCGATGCCAGGCAACCCTGAAGTGGAGTCAGTGTGTGTGAATGATGATCCTGAGGTTGACTATCGGCAGAGAGTTGGATCACTGCAGTATCTGGTACAAAGTACACGGCCAGATATTGCAAACGCTGTACGGGCGCTAGGGAATTTTCTGAATTGCTTCACGCATGAGCATCACGTGCTTGCGAAGCGCGTGCTACGCTACTTACGAGGAACTAGTGGCTATGGACTTGTGTGGACAAGGTCGACGAAACCTGACTTACAGTTCACAGCATATGTGGATGCATGGAGACCCTCGGCGAAGGAGCTGCAGATTGCAGCCTATACATATGCAGATCTGGGCAATGAAAAGGATGATCGGCGCTCAGTATCTGGCTTTGTGTTGCAACTGGAGGGCTGTACCTACACTTATTCAAGTCACAAACAACACATCGTTACGGATGATACATGTAGCTCGGAGTTTGTTGCTGCAGCAGAGTGTGCTACAATGGTTTTGTGGACGCACAATCTCTGCAAGGAGCTGGGTATAGGCCACAAGAAGACGATCCTGTACGATGACAATCAAGCTGCCATTGCGGTGATAAAGGCAAATATTGGAGACTACAAGGTCAAAGGGATTGATCTGAAGTATCACAAAGTCCGTGACTACGTGGAACAGAAGGAGTTTGCTAGCAAGTAGCAGGATAAACCGAACTGATTCAGCTTTAGCAACAGGAGCGTAGGTTTCCCAGATGTTTACACCAAACTGCTGCTGGCATCCCTTGATAATGATGCGAGTCCGATATGTAGACACTTTACCTTGTGCGTTCCTCTTCCGGACAAAAACCCATTTTTTCTACAGAACTTTCACCTCTTGCGGTCGCTTCACCAACCCCCACACATGGTTGCGCATCAGCTCTTAATATTCCGTGTCCAAAGCCTTGATCCATTCTTTCGCAATAGGAGCAGCCAGTGCTTCATCTACTGACTTCGGCTCGAGCAACTCGTTCACCGTTTGAATGACCAAACTTGCAGGAATGTCAACCGTGTACTCACGCATCCTCACATTAGTTCGCCTAATGCGCGGCGAAACGAAGCTCCAGGACATTCATCGTCTTCACTTCCGTTTTCGCTGCCAGCCCCCCACTGACTGCGTAACACCCTCCTGTAGTTCACCACTCGCAATGACATCGTCATCATAATCACTGTCCACACCATCCGAGTCACTGAGATCAAGCGTGCTACGTGCTGACGCAGAGCCACTGCTGTTAGACAGCTCCCCACCGTCGTCACAAGGTGCAGAACAACTGCGGTTAGACAGGTTCTCTCCACCTTCTGTCCATCAGCGTCCTCAGTATGTGGCACTTCCCCGCACGCGACGATCGAGTTCCAGCCTCTGCTGTACCCATCGGATTCACGCTCAATCCATCGCCTGCAGGAGCCCTAGCCAATGCAGGGTCACTCACAGCGATCGGAGCTTCAACTACGGTACTTGTACGATCTCTAATGTCATCACTGCAGTGTCTCTTATCGCGATGTTCATCACTTGGATCACGATTAGGACCACCAAGATGTCTCCGTGTTGGACTTGGCGAAGTTAAGTTCCCAGACCGAATGAAAGGAATCTGTGACGGGAGTTCATGCTTTCCGCGCTTGTAGCGGTTAAGTAGAAGCTTTTCAACATAATCATGCCCCACTGTCCAATTTTCAGCAGACTCCACCGTCCTGAGTTCCTTCACCTTTCCAGTCTTCAAATCAAGCACGCGGTAGCTCTTCAACTCCGTCCCATAGCCGAGGAACAGACACGGCTGAGACTAAACAGCCCCATGTCCGCAATTCTGACACATCTGGGCGATCTCCAAAACGGCGGGTGTAAGGAGTTTTTCCATCAAGTGCTGCGCTGGGACTGACGTTGAGAACCTCCATCGCAAAGTGAAAGGCTTCACCCCATAGCAGGTCTGGAATATCTACCGTCGTCAGCATACTGCGCACCCTTGTCAAAACCACATCGTGCATTCGCTCGACAAGTCCATTCTCTTCAGGACTGTATGAGTTGGTCTTCGCCAATGCAATCCCGTGCATTCGCAAGAAGGTCTTGAACCGATGGTTAATCAGTTCACCTCCTCCATCAGAACCGAAGGCTTCAACATGACGGCCACGCGCGAGAATCCATTCCATGTGTTTCATCACGACGTCGCTTGTTTCCTCTTTCCGTTTCAAGAGAAGGCCCCACACATAGCGAGAAGCCTCATCCATTACTAGCTGAAAATGAAAGTAGCCGTTGTAGGTGGGCTCACCAAGAAAGCGCTCGTCTGACACAGAAGGACTTCGTCAAGCCAAAGAAGCAGACGTGCGCCTGGCTTCGCAAAGAAAGTGTGTCTCTCAAGTTGTTGAAAATCCGTGGGCGCTATCGGCTGGAGACAAGTGTCATTCCGGTACAGCAAGTCAAGGCTGTAGACAAAGCAAAGCATGATGATGAGCAAACTCTTGTGCGATGGCACGCTCGGCTCGGCCACCTGAACTTCGGTGCTTTGCAGCAAATGGTTAGGGAAAGAACGGTCGATGGCCTGGAGCTGAGTGGGAGTACTGGACGTGTGTACAAACCAAGATGAAGCGCTTCTCGTACAAAAGAGCTACGACTGATAGGGCCAGGAAGCCTTACCAGACGATGCAAGCTTGTCTAAACTCAGCAGGTTGTTAGAGCAGGTGTTTCACCTTGCCCAAGTCCTTAGTCTTGAACTTGCTACGCAGCTCAGCTAACGCCATCTCGATGTCGGGCTCTGTCCCAACAATCAAACGATCATCGACATACTCAGTCACGAACACCTCCCACTATTCTGACATACACACCAGCGTCCATCTTGGTACGCCTGAAGCCGCACTTGCGGAGATACTTGTCAAGCATCCTGTACCAGATACGCGGCGCTTGCCGCAAGACATACAAACTTTGCAGTAGCTTGCAAACACGACCCGTACCATCATCAAAGTAGTCTGGTTGTTCCATGTAAATCTCCGCCTCACCAACTGGTCCATTCAGGAGAAGTCCACTTAACGACACAACAAGCCCAGGTATAGATCAATTACTGTCCGTCTGAAGAAATGATTGCCGACATCTTGACGAAGCCGCCTGGACCTACACAATTCAGGAAGCTACGAACGCTTCTGAATGTACAGCCAGTGCCTTCTGCGGGTGGAGTGCAAGACGAGCGAGTTAGTCAAGACGTAGTCGAGACCGTAGCCAGCACCACGAAGTGGGAGTGTGACGAAGGTCGTGCTGCTGTGTCCGGTGTACAATAGTCTTGGGACTAGCCAAGGTCGGCAATGGTTGTCTGGGACAGGTTACCGGTAGTAAGTCGTACCTAACAGAGGGGGTTGTCACCTTCGAGGTTTCCCCCTCAATCCCAATCCTGGAATCACGTGTGTTCTGTTGGGAACTCTTCCTGCTACATGTAATTACACTCGTCCTCGCACGAACACTAGCCTGCGCATCGTGCCACACAAGACCATCGCCAAAGCCAACCGGACGAAAGGGGACTACAATGGGTTCCGCTACACTCACCGCTGGCACGCGATGGTCAAAAGGTAGCATTGTGCCTTTCAGCAAAAATGGTCTGAACGGTGAAGATTTATCGAAGGATCACACGAGGCAGCAATGCCCCGATCTGCACAAATACCACGCTTTTAGAAATTAAGGTCCGAATGACCAGATCTATTACTAGCATACCATCTTTGTCAAAGTTCATGGTCCATGACGTAAATCATGGGAAATGTTTGCCACGATTTCGCCATGTTTCCACGAAATAAATTACTGATCGGCGTAATATATGCGGACACGTGGTCAAACCATGTTGACAGCACGGCATGAAAACTGAAGAATTATTGAGAAGCATGGCTATCGGACTGACATTTTCTCTTGTCTGGCATATTTCAGAACCATCACTGATAACGTACAGATTCGGACCGATTGATATGACAGTCAAAAAGATATGACAATCGAGGTTTAGAAACGATTAGGTTTTTCACTGACTATCGAAT
>KV735962.1:0-18512 GCA_000500225.2 Phytophthora pinifolia | reverse complement strand
GTACCAGCAAGCATGGAGCCCCGGCGGGCACGTGCGGGCGGGGCTGCCCCGCCCGCATGTGCCGACGCTGTCGACGGGATCCAGGCGGCACCCGCGGGGCACACCGCCGAAAATGCGCGACGACTGAGTGGTTCCGCCGGTCGTGCCTGCTCATACACAACCGTCTGTGTTGTTCGAAGATCCTGGTCGGGATTCCGCGTCGGGATTCTGCAGCACCGGCAATGGAGCTCCATTGCCCATGGTGACACCAGGACGACCAAGCTGGCCAACGCAAGGGTGCGCAGGCTCCATACTAGGGTTGCAACCGTCAATAGCCGCGGCGAATTGCCTTGGCGCACGTACGCACGAGCGTCTGATTACAGTCGTTGGCATGCACTAAAGCGAGACAAGAGCTATTCTCGCAGAGGTAATATTGCTGTCACAGGCAAGTTGCCCGTCCATCTTGTCTGGCACGCACCCAATCGCGGGCCTTTGCGGCCCAGGAGGCAACTTCAAGGGCGTTATCACCAAGTGTACGTTGGCAGTTTTGCATGTCGGAGTGAATTTCGTGATAGCGGACTCTCATCCAGGTGGAGAGGATGCCGTAGGCGCGTCAACGGAGCGGCCTTAAGGTGCAACTTGCAGACGTATTACAAATTTTGCGGCGTGGATATTGCGTGAAAGTCGGGGGGGTGTTGCTAATCCCTGTCCAGTGACCGGTGCAAGTCCAGCTGGCGCATTCGATCAGAATATCGGGCTGCTTCCGGAGCAACTTCCGCCTGCGCTGGTGCTGGCTGAACATCCCGCTTGTTGCTGTCGCCGGCCAGCAGCAGCACATTCGCCGCCAGCGCCGTCCTCGGTCGATCTCAAGCATCGGAAACTGCGAAACTGAACGTGAATCCGTGTGGCGTCGCACTCCGGCAGCTCTGCGGCTTTTGAAGTCAAGATGCTCCAGACATTCAAACGGGCAGTGCCAAGCGCCGCATCGTGATTGGCTTGCTGCGGCTGGCTCTTCCGGCCTTTCTACGCGCGGCCACGCCACCCCTCGCCCGCATCGTTCGCAAAAATACTCGGGCCTCATTCAAGAACAGGCCCGCTCGACATCAAGTCGCTTGCCCTTCCTCAAAGAGCACAGCCCTAGCCTTCCTCTGCAGCTGGCGAACTTGCCCTTCGGTCGAGTCGCCACATCCTCCTTTTCCGCGCGCCTCAACCAGCCACGGATCCGCGCTTCACGCCATACACTAACACGCCTCCCGGCCGCCGCTGCACCCCTTCGGTACGTTGCGCCTCCGTAGTGGCTTGATGTTCGCTTTCCCTCGGTGGGCGTTGGTGGCTTACTCTGGGCGAGTTACAAATTGTGGCGCACCTCAAGCCACCCACACTCACCAGCCGGTGTGCACCTTATCTAACTTTCTGCACTCGTCATTTCCCCTTCTTGTCTTCATGTCTGCAGCCTCGCGCACGTCACCGGAACTCGCCGAGTTTCGCCCCCAGCAAGCAGCAATCATCCGCTTCCCCAAGATCTCGATGGGCTGCCAGTCGTCCAAGGACGTACTGCCAGCCAGCCCCAGCGAGCACCAGCGTCCCAGTCTCAGCCACATTTTCCTGCAGGCGGCATCCAAGCAGCAGGCCCGCGATGTGAGCGGCGTGGGCGCCCACCGCGCGCCCACCAGCGACTCGCACCGCGACGTCTTCAGCATCTTCGGAGAGCGCGGCATGGCGCTCGAAGCCAGCGGGGACGCCGGGTCCCCCTCAGCCAGCGATTGCTCGCCTGCAAGCCCCAGCGGCAGCGTCTTCTCCACTGCTACCACCGCCTCGGACACTGAGCGCACACTGGTGCTACACCGACCAGCAGGCCAGTACTTCCCGCAACTCCGAGTGAGTTACGGCGTCTACTCGGACACGGGCGCCCGCAAACACAACGAGGACCGACAGACCACTTCATCACGCATGGTGGGCGACGACCTCGTGGCCTTCTTCGGGCTCTACGACGGCCACGGAGGCCCCGAAGTGGCCGAGTACCTGGCCGAGAACCTCCACGAAAACGTCTTTTGCCACCTCGAGAAGCCTACCAACGAGCCCGAGTCGGCCTGCAGCCTGCAGATGTCCGACCTGGAGCTCACTGACGCCGTCCGGACAGCTTTCGCCGCCACCGACGAAGAAATCTTCATAAAGCAATTGCCGAGTGGCTCCACCGCCGTGTCGGTTGTGCTCCGAGGCAAGACGGCGCTCGTGTCCTCCGTAGGGGACTCGCAGATCGTCTTGTCCACGAATGGACTCGCCACGGACATGTGCATCGCCCACACGCCCGAGCTCTCTAGCGAGCGAGAGCGAATCCTCGCCGCCAAAGGCCAGATCTCCAAGGGCCGGATCTACGGCATGCTGGGCGTCTCGAGGGCCTTTGGAGACATCGACTTCAAGACCGGCCGAGGCGAGTTCAAGAGCAGGTTCAACGGAGACCTCGTGAGCGCCGCGCCCGACCTCGTGGTGCACAAGATCAAGAGCCAGGACGAGTTCATGGTGCTCGGCTGCGACGGACTGTACGACGTCATGGAGCCCCAGGACGTGGTGAACTTCGTGCGCGCCAAGCTGGGACTGCACGGAGACGTGCAGCACGCGACGGAGGAGCTGGTGAGCCACGCCATCGCGCTCGGGTCGACCGACAACGTGAGCGCCATCATCGTGTGCTTCAACCAGGACGAGCAGGAGGACGTGCCCGTGTCGCCCATCGAGGCGGCGCAGGCAGCCGAAGCTCAGAAGAAGCGGGCGGCTGTGGACTCGGTCTGAGCCAACGTTCAACCGTCTCGTACCCGTCAAGACGATGCGACTTCCGACACGAAGCGGCAGCAACACACATGTATCATAGAAAAAGCCAAGGCTGCTGCTGCATGTGGAGTCCGTGTACTATTAATTAGTTTATCCAGGCCGCTCAGCCGTGCAGTATTTACTAAACAAGCACTTGTTTGACATCGTTTCATTCGACGTCCAGTTCCTAATGAGTGAGCAGTACAGCGCGGCTGGCCAGGCAGATGAAACAGCCCTGGGGCAAGCTTGACTCAGGAAGCTGGAACACAGTTCTATAGTTTTTTTTTTGTTAAAATTGTTTCCTGGACCGCGCCGTTTCGTCTGCTTCTGGAGATTGACTGGCCACTGGCCAGTCAGTGCTAGCGTGAGCCATTTCACGGCGCAAGTGAGAGTGAAGTTCGTGTTGCTTGCCCGTGCTTTGCTCGCTCGTGGAAAAGGTGTATGTTAGGATTCAGGAAAGTTCAACAGGAGCGTTGCAGGAGCGTTGCAGTTCCTCGTAATCCATTCATCAGGATGACGTCGAAGCGGCCGCTGCCTGTGCACTAACGTGGTCACTGCTCTCGGTTTTGACCTCCTTGGCCGCCTCTCCTCCTTCTTCGCGCCGGCGCTTACGTTCCAGGGCAACGCGCTTGCGCTCGTCGACCGAGTGCCCCGTGTCGCGCTTTGCAAGCGGTAGATTCTTGCGCTTCTTGGCCAGCGGGAGCAGCGCACTCACGTCTTTCCACTGCGCGGAGCCGCCTTCGTCCGTCAATAGGCTGCGCTCCCGCATCAGCTGCTCCAGCTTTGGCGCGTAGTGGTCCAGATCCCTCACCACAAGACTTGCCTCCAAGCGGAACGCATCCAGCGCATCGAGATGGCTGCGCAGCATCGCCGCTTGAATGCTGCGTTGTTCCCACGTCTCCGTGAGCTGGGTGTGCACTTGCAGCAGGGCAAGCGGCGTGTATTCGAAGCGTGGACCAGGTTTCTCGGCGTCGTCCGGGTCCGCGAAGAAGCAGTCGTGCAGTACAAGCGGCAAATCCGAGGCCATGTCGTACTGCGGCTTGCGCGGCGTCTGCGCGATGTCCAGCAGCTGCGGGATAATGCTGGGCTCTTCACGCCCAGAGCCGATCAGGAACAGGACCTCGACCATGCAGCGCACCTGGTGCCACAAGAACGCGCGGCCGAACACTTCGCAGCGGTACATTTGCTGGCTCGGATCATCTGCGCGCTGGCCGGGGCACTCCACGATCTCAAACGACCGCACATTGCGCTCGTACACGTGGCAATTGATGTCGATGCGGCAAAAGTTGCGGAAGTCATGCTTTCCAACGAGGAACTGCGCTGCAGTGCGCATCTTTTCGATGTCGAGGTCGCGCCGCACGAAGAAGTAGCGGTACATGCGGGCCTGGCAGTCGAACCGAGCACTAAACTCGGGGCGGCAGGACGCCACCGAGTACACGCGGATGTCGGCCGGCAACGCTCGGTTGATGTGTGAAGCGTAGTCGACTTCCCTGATCGTCTTGACCTCTCCAGTCGCCAAGCGTGCCTGGAACTTCTCACCGGGCCTCACATCGTCGATCGAAGACGCGCTGAGCAGCTCGGCCGTGGCAGGCAGGTTGGAGCGAAGGCGAAGCGCTACCACTTGGCCAAAAGCGCTAACTCCGCGGTCTGTTCGTCCACAGCGAGAGTACCCGGCATCGTCGACGTTCTCCATGAGCTTGGAGCGCTCCAGCGCTTCTAGAAGATAGCGCTCCACCGTCTCGGGCATGTGGTCCTGGCGCGCAAAGCCAGCGTACTTCTCTCCGAGATACAGGAACTTGATCGCCACTGCACGCATGGCATAGTTGCTCATGCTGAACTCGCGACTCTTCTTTTTCTTCTGGGGCCCGCCGTGGTTGGCATCGCCGCGCTCGGCATTCCGTTGCTGTTTCAGCAGTTGTCTCTCCTTCTTGGTTTTCTTTGTGCCGACGGTCGGCGTCACCTGCCCCAACGTCTCCACTGGTAGTCGCATCACCTTGGCAATAGCATTATTGACAACCTCTAAAAGCAAGAGAAGAAATTGCAATGCAAGAAAACCAAACAGGTTAGTGGTGAACATGCATCAACCGAGTGGTTCGGTGGTACGTACTTGGTCCGACGGAGCTGCGGAGCTCGTGCAAAATGGCCAAAAGTTGCTCCGGCGTTGTGTTCCTGGTGTTTAGTCTCCCTAAGTCTCTCGGCGGCGACGGAGACGCAGCAGCCACCGGTGTAGTCGAGTCAATCGTGTTCATCACGTTCCGGAAGAAAAAAAACAGTGGGAAAAACGACAATTTTGGCCCAGCCAATCAGAATTTTAATTGTATCCCAAAATGTAGCCATCTGAGTTCAGTCGGCCATCATGCTAGCGTCCAGGTAGGCGTTCGGATGCATAACGACGTTGGTCGGATCTGGCAAAGTTGAAGCGCCTCGATGGCCTGGATGGACTGAGCGTGCAGCGTTGAGCACAAATCCAGTAGATGCAGCTGTAGACGAATGCGTCGCCTCGAAAAATACTCGGCAAGCGCTCTGACAGTGGCCTGTGGACGCTTGTTGCGTGATGTCCATCGCGGTTTGTATTGACAACCCGTGACGACGAAGCTCGTCTTGCAGCGCTGGCCGTCCCCAGTGCTTGAATGGGCAGCCGTGGTATTGACCGTGGCTTGGCGCCCCACCGGAAATAATCTGCTCGCAATCCAGCGGCGCGTAGTCCTTCCGGGAGCCTTCGAGCCCGTAGCTGTGGCGAATGTGATATGTGTACTCCTTGTCAAACCTGGCGGCTGGTATCGTCTTGATGAACTCGGAGCGGAAGAACTGGATGCACTCGTGCACTGAGAACCCTGCGCCCTTGAGGAACATTCGATACTGCACGCGCCCATCGTATTTAAGATGGTGGTTCTCGCGTAGCTTGCGATGCAAGTGCTTCATGCACAACGGGAAGTGCTTCTCAGCAACACGGTTGATCTCTGCCACTTCCAGCTTCGGCCGACCAGATTTCCTAGTCATTGCGCTTGCAGAATCGGCCTGTGCACGCGCTTCGCCAACCAATCCATCGAGTATCGGCGTCAATCGTTCGACCTCCGGTCCTTGAGCCGGTATGGCGCACTGCAAGTCCCGCATTTGCTCTTGCAGGCTCTGTTTAAAGTGATGCACCGCTACAACACCCATTTTTCGCAACGGTACAAGGCAATACCCGTCGCGGATAACCACGTCGCGAAACTTCACCAAAGCCGGCGCTTCCGCGAAAGGGACGCGATAAATACCCCGCTGCGTTACATCCCTCTCCGGGCAGTCTGCATTCAGCAACTCGAACTTGATGCCTTCGCTTAATAGCAATGCGACTGCTGTATACGGCGGCAGATTCCTAAGGCGAGCAGCAAAGAGCTTGGACTCTGCAGTGACGAACCAGTCCCACCGGCTCGAGACTCTGTGTCCTTGCACGCATCAACGAAAACGTGTTATCAACATTTTCTCAATGCACTATGTATTGCAGCGCACTCAGTACCTGCAAAAGGCCAGTCGTAGAGCGTAATGGGATAGCAGATCGACGTTGGCGTCCGCTGAAAGTGCCTGGAATTCCGCCAAGAGCGGCGTGGACGACGACTGCGCGCTCCATCGAGCACCGACCTCGCTCAGCAGTTTCACACGCTGGTGCCCAAACTCCTGGAAGTCGTCCAGTGCCACGCGCTGCTGCGGCGCGGATCGGTAGAAGCTCAGCAAGCTCGGCGTCATGAGAGCGAAATTTACGTTTTAGAAATTGGCAATAAGCAATATATATAAATGATAAGTTATACATGTATATCCATGGAAGCAGAAATTAACAATAACGAATTGTCAAGTGCTGAAAATTCGAAGTGAAGGCCAAGGGAGCTTCAAGCGATTGTCGGACTGCAATGCTCGTGGCTATCTTCAGGATAGCCACCCTCTACCCTCTGGACTCCAGACTGGTGTCGCACCTCACTGTGAGTGATTCGGGATTTGCTTTTGCCCTTCTGTGCTCATAACCACCGTGCCGTCAACACACTTTTTTTCATTCCCGACTTGGCGACGCTTTCATTCCCGAATTTGGTCCGCATCGCGATGAACCTCCGTCAACTCGCCGTTATTGCAGCATCTTTAGCTGCCGCTGTCCACGCAGATGAGATCGACCACGACAAAGTCGTTCCATTCCCGGCGTCCGAACCCACCTCCATCACGAACAAGGCCGCCTTAATGTACCAGCCCCAGCTCTTCATCAACAACGGTTGTCATCCATATCCAGTAGTCGATGCCGACGGCAACACTGGTGGTGGTCTCAAGCCCACTGGGTCGTCCGACGGAGGCTGCAAGGGCTCAGGACTCGGGTCGCAGGTCTACGGCCGCTCGACCTGGTACAACGGAATGTGGGCCATCATGTACTCCTGGTACTTCCCAAAGGACTGTCCCGTGACGCACTTTGGACACCGACACGACTGGGAGCACGTCATTGTGTGGATCGATAACCCTGCAACCTCTCCTGGCAGGATTCGTGCCATGACGCCATCAGCGCACAGCGGGTACTCCACCTACGCACCTCCCGATGCTGACATGGTGACCGGCATGAGCGTCAAGGTCGAATACACGTCGAGCTGGATCTTCATCAACCACCACCTAGAGGGCACGTCCACGACTGGAGAAACGCAGTCGCTCATTATGTGGGATGACATGACCGACGCGGCACGCGCAGCTTTGTGCACGACGGACTTCGGAGCCGCTAACGTGCCCATGAACGATGGAAACTTTTTGTCCAAGCTGGAAAAGGCCTATCCGTTTGGAGCGTGACCCAATCGTTTTAGTGGAAAGTTATACGGTATTAATGTTTGCGTAAAAATGGTTTTGCAATTTGGCCGACGAATACTTACCCTCATTTCTAATCGTGGGTTGAGGGGAGCTTGCAAGCGTGCCTGCCATGCAAGAAATCCCCTTGATCGACCTCCAGCACTACAAGGCCACCGGTAACAAGGCCGAGTGTGTGAAGGCGGTCGAGTCGCTGCACAAGTTCGGCGTGCTCTGCGTCCGCGACGAGGTGCGAGAATGATCGAATTGTCAAGCTCGGTGAAATGTTCATCCCGGTGTTTTGCGTTTGACTGACAATGCTGGTCGAGCAGCGAGCCGCGGACAGTGACAATGATACGTTCCTGGACATGATGGAGCGGTACTTCGAATCGACGGACTTTGAGGAGGACGCGCGGCCGGAGTATCACTATCAGGTTGGCGTCACGCCCGAGCTGAAAGAGCGTGCACGAAACCACTGCGCTCGTGCCAAAACGCTGGATAAGCGCTGCGCTCCAGTGTCTCTCTGTCCCCCTGAAGCGGACAAGAAGAGCCGCTTCTTTTGGCGCATTGGCGAGCGCCCCACGGCGAGTTGGAAGTGTGTGATCTTGCACAAGACCGAAAACTGACGCCTGGAACGTGTGCTTTAATACATTCAGAGCACCAAGTTCGCGGAGCTCAATGCGGAGCCGGTGATCCCTAAAAATTTCCCAGAGTGGGAAAGCATCATGAACATGTGGGGCGGCAAGATGATGGACGCCGTCACGGATCTCGTGGGGATCGTGGCGCTCGGACTCGGTCTGGAGAAGGATGCGCTGGTGGACCGCATCAAGTATGGCCCGCACTTGTTGGCCCCGACGGGCAGCAACTTCAACGTATTCAATCAGTTGAACGACGTTCTGGCGGCGTATCACTACGGTGAGACTGTGTGAAGGTTGGTAGGACCGTTGTACTGTACTAAGTACTCACATTTGCTATTTGTTAGACCTGAATTTGCTGACGATCCACGGCAAGTCACGTTTCCCTGGGCTGTACATTTGGCTTCGAGATGGAACGCGTACGGCCGTTAAGATTCCTGACGGTTGTCTTCTTGTCCAAGCTGGCAAGCAGATGGAGTATCTGACCGGAGGATACGTGCAAGCGGGTTTCCATGAAGTGGTCGTGGCGGAGCCGACAATCGAGACGATCGCTCAGCGCAAAAAAGCTGGGAAGAGCCTTTGGCGTGTGTCCTCGACTCTCTTCTCGCACACAGCATCCGACAAGACGCTGGAGCCATTGAGGCCCTTTGCCACACCCGAGACTTTAGCTAAATACCCGCCTATCCTTGCAGGCAGCCAGGTGCTGGATGAGCTCTCTCAAATTGAGCTTGGCACGGGCTTCACCCTCCACCGCGAGTAGGTTAACAGTTCAATGCAGAAAGTCACGCTGCAACGCAAGATGAACTTTGTGTATAAATGTTGTTGCTGTTGTGAATTGCCAAGCTACTCGGTGTAAACGATCTATCCACACGAATGCAACATTGTCTCGAGTTAGCAACTCGATCGAATGGAAAAGATTAATTTTCATAGCAGTATCTTACCGATCCCGGGGGTATGACGCCATTTTCGCTGTCGTGAAGAAGGCAAAGACTGGTAACCTCAAGACGCTTACCTTGAACAGTGCTCAGCAACTGCTGTCCTCTGAATGTGCTGGAAGTAGCCCCGTGCGATTTGCGCACGGCAGCCACTGCGTTCGTCGAGAAAACCTTCTTGCTGTGCATATCCATGGTGTGTGCATGCCTCATATCAAGCTTTAGATTCTTGATTCGCTGCACTTCCCTGTAAATTCATGCATGACGTTAGCACAGAAATATTCAAGCTGAGACATCTTCCAGCTTCGTACGTCTTCCTGTGGTTGTCGTTCGCTCGCACGGCTACGTAGCGCTTTTCCATCAGTTTTTCTTCCGCCTCGGCAAGTTCCTGTAGCTGCTTCTCCAGTAAAAGCGCGCGTTTGGTTTCCTTGAACTTTTCAAAGTTTGCTGTGTTGAGTGCTCGCTGATCACGCTCCATGCCGTCAGCTCGAACAAAAACGTTTTTCGCGTCTTCGAACAGCTTCAGTCGCGCCAAGTTCTTCTCGGTATTCTTCAGCTCGAGAAGCAGCTTGGAAAACTTGGTGTGGGGCTCCTGCAACTTGTTCAGATACGTTTCGAGCTGCGCTCGCTCCACTTCGTGTGTCTTTTTCAGCTCCTCTTGTTTGTGCCAAATTTCTCGCTCGCATGCGTATGAGCGAGTTTCACACAAGGCATCACTGCGCTGTTTGGAAAGCACTACTCCGCGACTAAACTGCTTCCCCTCCTGTTCCTGCCGTCGGTCTTCGTACGTGCCCTGCATCTCAATAAATTCCCGCTTAATGAGCCTCAGACGATCGCGCAGAAGGATGGCCTTGTCATACTTCTTAGTATGCATGGACAAGTCACGAAGCAGCTCGTCGAGCTCCCCCCGAATTTTCTTAAAGATGATGCATCGATCATGCTTGTCCACGAGGTCGTCCGCTGAGTAGTCGAACACGGCAAACACATCAACCAGCGACTTGATGTCCATTGGGTTATTTTTCGATCCGGCTGGGGCCTTCGCGTCCAACACACTCATCTTCTCTGCCTTCATGATGGCGAACTGCAGATCATCCCGCAACTATCCAACAACGAAAAATTAGCAGCATGAACACAAGAAGCAGCGCAGCTCCAGTCGAGTATCTCACCTGCTGCTTTTGTCCTTCATCCATGGTAAATTTGCAGCACGAGCAACTATCGGACAATCAATGCTTGCAAATCGAGCCGAGGGAGAATACCAAGCCTAAAAATAAAGCTGCCTTCGTTGGTTGTTTTATGCATAAACGCTCCTCCTTTTCAGATGGGCACTCCAGTCAAATAAAAATGTGTACTTAGTATGCTACGTGTAATCCAAAGGAACACCCATTTTTGACACTAATATTTTTGTAATCCAAAGGAACACCCATTTTTGATACTAATATTTTTCACACGTCACATGAACACAGGTCGGATCCTCGTTCACGAAGAACGAGCAGTAGATATTCGTCACCGTGGAGTTTAAATGATGCTGGTGTACTCGCGGATGTGCACAGCCAATGGACCTTTGACCGGCAGAACGAAGGAGAAGTCGTAGGTGATCTTAAACGGGTCCTCGACCGTCTCGATGTCGAAACGACTGAAGAGCACGGCCATGACAGTCTTCATCTCCAACATGGCAAGTCGCATGCCGATGCACTTGCGGGGGCCCGTACTGAAGGTGATAAACTGAGGCGGAGTGATGTTCTTTGGCTCACCAGTCACCTCGTCGAACCAGCGCTCAGGTCTGTACTCCGTGGCGTTTTCTCCCCACACGTTCTTGCGTCTGGCAGCCGCGTACTTGGACACGACCACCACCGTCCCCTTCTTGATGAATGCACCGTCCGAGAGCGTCGTATCCCGCGTTGCGCACCGGTACGTGGAAACGGACTGCAGACGCACGCTCTCCTTCACCGCGGCGTCCAAGTACACCAGCTTCTGCGTATCCTCGAGCGTCGGCACCTCGGTCTTCCCAGTCAACAGATCCGGTAGCACGGAGCGGATCTCTTCGCGAATCTTTTGCAGAACACGCGGATGGCGGTTCATCATGACAATGAGCCACGACAGGCTGAACGAGGTGGTATCCCGCCCGGCAATGAAGAAGTTGACCGCCGTGTCTTGCAGCTCGCGCGAGTCGGCGTTCTTGTCGTCTTTCATGAGCAAAGTCAACACATTTGTCCGCTCGCTAACACCGGACGCTTGCTGCTTCTTGGATCGCTCCACGATATCGCGCACCATGTCGTTGACGACCTTCATATTCTCTCGAAGCTTCTTTTCGGCGCCGACATTGAGGAACCGTGCGAGTTTCCACATCCACATTGGGGACTGGAATCGGTTCTGTACGGCGTGTAGTGCGATGTCCAAAGGGTGGTGTTCGTCAACCAGCACGTTACTGCCGAGTTGATTGAGCTCCACGCCGAAGCCAATGCGAGTGAACACGTCGCTCGTAAACTTACTCAGCAGCGACTTCATGCTCACCGTTTGGTCGTCTTTGGCGCACTGGGCGAGGACGTCTCGAAGTTGCAGCGTCTTGTCACGAATCACTGGCTCCATGACTTCACGGATGCTTTTCACCGAGAAGAGGTGGCTGGCAGCTCGACGCTGCTTCTTCCACTTGTCCCCGTTGACATTGAGCAGTCCGTGGCCCAGCACGTCGAACGAGAGGTCTCCTAGTGTTCCTCCTTTCTCGAACACGTCGAACTTGTCCACGAACACGTCGTTGAGGTCAGTGGGCATGGAAAGCACGACCCAAGGAGGCTGGAACACAAGTTGCAGGATCCACGGCTTGCCTCCACTTGCGTCGGTCTGTTCATTGATCCAGTCGCTCATCCGGTAGCGATTGAACAGCAACACGTCCAACGTGTTGCCCAGGATCGGCAGCGTCGAGGCAGGACGGAAGAGCGTCTCCATGCCCGGATCCGGCAGCGGAGTGGGCATGTTCAGGAGCTTCCAGGACGCGTAGACGGCAGCGAAGGCGCCGAGTGCCAGCAGGACAGACTGCTGAGTTTCCTCGTGACTGGAACTTGACCACATCGAAGCTTGTCGTAGTTGGTCGAGGCACTTGCGCTGCTGACGGCAAATGTGAGAATGGCATCAAGAACCGCAAAGCAGTCGATGAGCTGTGGATTCATAGCGTTGACTCTCGCTGGCTCAGCAATGCAAGAAACCCCGGGATGGCACCAGCATTGATGAGCTCGAACCACTGATTGCACTAGGAAGTGAGTTGCCATTGTCTCGCATTGCTCGTGCCATCGTAGTTATCGAGCGGACGACCGAGTCTTCCTTGGCGTGGAACTCGTGAATCAGATCGGAGAAGCGTTGCCTTTTTTGCCAATCCTAGCGTCGCTTCAAGACTCGATCCTGTCATGGGGAATGCATGGACTTATTACGCTGGGGACAGCGACATCTTCGACAAGAATGCGTGCCTGGCATCGGGAGGAGCGCCGCACGCTTGCTCGGCTTTCTACACGCCATTCAGACGGAGCGCCGCGAAGGTTGTGCTGCAACAAGAGTCGTCCGGGTTCACTACGGAGCGGGAGCAGGTGCTGCTGGCGCTGGAGAACTGGGTCAGCGAGGCTTCCGTCCTGTACGACCAGTTCGGAGAGCTCCTGGTGACAGTAGCAATGCCACAAGAGCTGGTGCTTGGCCCAAGTAAAGTTGGAGACACCAGCACTTCGAGAGATGAAGCTGCGCCTGCCACGTTGGAGGAGAACATACTCAAGGGGTTGTGCTCCAACCCATTGAGTACGCCCGACAGCATTTACAAGATCATGGTGCAGCTCGGTAAACGCCTCGGCGGAGACGAGTTCCTGCGCGTAGTGGGCAAATATCCGCGGTCTGCGCGGTTGTTTGCTAGCCAGCAGCTCCTCGCTCGCTCCGACTTGAGCAACAGCTTCCAGATGCACGTGTTGCAGGGAGACTACAGTCAAGCTGCAGCGGTGGTGGGAAGATCTGCCTACGGAGACAGCGTGCTCGAGACGAAGCGCAATCGCCTCAAAGAGGCAGCCAAGCTGCTCCGGGCGTCGCTGGACGCGTCCTCACCCTCCATCGCGTCGGCACTGTCCCTGACTACAACGGAGCTGCACGAACTCTCGGTATCTCGGTCCACGGACTCGTTCGACCTGGTGACGACGGACGAGATGCTTACACTGCTGGAGACGCAGCGGTCGATGGAACGCACGCTGGCGCTTCCGGCTGGGCTCTTGGTGGGAAGTTCACTGGTGGAGACCGTCCAGAAGCTGGTGACGCTGAATCCGGTGCACCGACAGGCTCTCGTGTTGGCTGTAGACTGTGCCGAGCAGTACAAAGTCCCCCCTCGACAGTTCTGGTGGACGCTGCTGCGCGTGCTTGCCAGGACGGAGCAATGGGAGACGCTAGTGGCCCTGGCTGGAGCCATCCGCCCGCCCATCGGGTACGTGGCCATCGTGGAAGTGATGCTGGACGAGGACCAGCACGAGCTCGTGCGCAGTCTGCTAGACGTGATTCAGGACGCCAACGAGCGCCAGCAGGTCGAGGCGATGCTGGTGGAAGACCAGGACGACGAGCAGGACGACGAGCAGGACGACCCACTTCAACTTGACACGCTCTAACATCCGCTCGTTCAAAAACGTCCTTTCTTTGTCTCATTTGCTTCAATGTGGGTCGCGTCCGAATCGCTCATGCTCTTCAGCAGTTCTTCTTCACTATGCTTTCATCTTGAACCTGCTCACTTCAACATATGCCAGATGGTAGTTGTGCCAACATATCCGCTTCATTTATCGATCTAGCTACCGCCACCGCACAAGGTTCTGCCCAACATGGCGTCCATGCTGCGACTGCCTGGCCTCCTGACGCGCCGCGAGGCCCCGCGCTCCTTCCGCCGCTCCCTACCCAAGGCACTCTTCTCCTCGGCCGCGTCGCTCGAGGCGCTGGCGGCGCAGTCCATGGCCACGGCCTTCCGCCAATCCGGCCATCTGCAGGCCGACCTGGACCCACTCCAGATGCAGTCGCGCACCGTCGTGGCCAGCCTAGCCGCCGACAACTTTCGGCCGCTTCTAGGCCATCCTTTGGGTCCTGCAGACCTGGCCGGGGTTGTGTCGCTACCTGCTGCAAACGGCCAGCAGCTCTACGACGAACTACACCGCGCCTATTGCGGTAAAACAGGCTTCGAGTTCGAGCACCTGACGTCGGGCGAGGAAAAGAAGTGGCTAGCCAATGCGGCCGAGACGTTGGCCAGCACGGAGGTGGCTCCGTCCGACCTACGCAACGCCTACTCCAGTATGCTGCGCGCAGACGTGTTCGAGAGCTTCATGGCCAAGAAGTTTTCGTCCTTCAAGAGGTACTCGGGCGAAGGTGCCGAATCCATGCTGCCTGCTGTGGAGACCGTACTACAAGCCTGTACGACGTCAGGCGTGTCGGACGTGGTGATCGGCATGCCGCACCGCGGACGCCTGGCGTTGCTGGTGGGGTCGCTCGAGTACCCGGCGCACAAGATCTTCCACAAGGTGCGCGGGTTCTCCGAGTTCCCCGACAATTACCGCGGCGTTGACGACGTGTCGTCGCACATTGCCACGACGCTGGACAAGAAGTACGCCGACAAGAAGGTGCATGTGTCACTCGTGCACAACCCGTCGCACTTGGAGATCATCAACGCCGTGGCGGCGGGGAAAGTGCGCGCCAAGAACGACGGCGACGAGACGACGAACGCCATGGCATTGCTGCTTCACGGTGACGCGGCGTTTGCTGGCCAAGGCTGCGTCCCAGAGGCGCTGGCGCTCTCGCAGCTGCCGGACTTCCACACTGGCGGATCGGTGCACATCATTGTGAACAACCAGGTCGGGTACACCACGACGTACCCGGATGGCCGGGCGACGCGTTACGCCTCTGATGTTGCCAAGAGTATCGAGGCGCCGGTGTTGCACGTCAACGGTGAGAGCATCCACGACGTGATCCGCGCGTGTCGTCTTGCGGTAGCCTACCGCAACCAGTTCCACAGGGATATCGTCGTTGATCTGATCACGTTCCGTCGCCATGGACACAACGAGGTGGACGAGCCGCGCTTCACGCAGCCGAAGATGTACGAGCGCGTGGACCAGGCCGAGCGGTTTCCGATCAAATTCGCCCACGAGCTGGAAGCTGCGGGCCTCGTTTCGCGTCCCAGCTTCGAGAAGACAGTGGAGCGCCTGAACGACCACCTTGAGAGCGAGCTCAAGAGGGTCACGAGTGAGCCTGGCTACAAGCCCACGGAGATCGACGCATTCAGGGGCAAGTGGGCGACGATGACGCAGCCGGAACCTAACGACTTGTACGTGAACGTCGCGACTGGTGTCGACGTCGACAACTTGATCAAGGTCGGCCTTGCGTCGGTCGAGCTGCCTGAGCACTTTCACCCTCACGGTCGCCTTGAACGCACGCACATCAAGTCGCGGCAGAAAATGCTGCAGGTCAAGAGCGGAGACGACCCGGCCGACCTGCGTGTCGACTGGGCCACGGCCGAGGCCATGGCGTTCGGCACGTTGATGCAAGACGGTCAATCGGTTCGTCTGGCCGGGCAGGACTGCCGTCGCGGAACTTTCAGCCAGAGACACGCCTCCTTCACAGACCAGGAAACGGAAGAGCGCTACTTCCCGTTGCAGCACCACTTGCCCAAGAAGTCGGACACTGTCGGCAAGTTGAGCGTCGTCAACAGCAACTTGTCCGAGCTGGCCGTCATGGGCTACGAGTACGGCTACTCGGTGGAAAGCCCACACAACCTGGTCATCTGGGAAGCGCAGTTCGGCGACTTCTTCAACGGCGCTCAGATCGTCATCGACCAGTTCTTGTCAAGCGCCGAGTCCAAGTGGATGCGCCAGTCTGGCCTCATGCTGTTGCTCCCTCACGGCAACGACGGGGCTGGGCCCGACCACTCGAGCGGCCGTGTCGAGCGCTTCTTGCAGCTTGTCGACACCCCCGCTTTAACTCCCCGATCGTCTCTTAAGAAGTCGGAAGCGCCTGTGTGGAAGCACTTCCAGCACGACACCAACATGATCGTCGTGAACGTAACCACGCCGGCCAACTTCTTCCACCTGCTGCGTCGTCAGCAGCAACGGACCTTCCGCAAGCCAGTGGTGATCATGGGCCCCAAGATGTTGCTGAGACTTCCAGATGCGACGTCCCCGCTCTCCGAAATGGGCCCAGGGACCAGTTTCCAGCCGGTACTTTCCGACCCGTCAATCAAGGAAGCCTCCCGGGTTAAGAAGGTGTACTTCTGCTCGGGTAAGTTCTACTACGAGCTCGCCAAGGAGCGTCTTGCGCGCTGCAAGAAGCCCGACAGCATCGCGCTGGTCCGGGTGGAAGAACTCGCACCCTTCCCGTTCGAGCAGGTCGCTGACGAGCTGGCCAAGTTCGAGAACGCCAAGAAGTTTGTGTGGGTGCAGGAAGAACCCGTGAACCAGGGTGCCTGGACGTATGCCCAAGCGCACATTGAGAAGCTGCTGGTTAAAAAGCAACACCTCGAGTACATCGGCCGTGACAGTCTCGCTGCCCCTGCTGTGGGTCTGTCCAAGCGTTCGCGCGAGCAGTTGGAGGTTGTGCTCGCCGAAGCGTTTGGGCCTCAAAAGTAGAAGAACGTCGTGTCTTTGTCAGAATCACGACTTGGATCTTGCCGATACACCGCGATTCTTGAACGATTCTTCATGCGAATGACAGCAAACTAACACGCAGATATATATGCAGATTTCCTAGAGATACGCACATTAAGAGGGTGATGCTCTCCAGACTGGATGAAATTGATGCCATCTACTGCTCGCTGTAGACGATGGCCGAGGCGTAGCTCACGGACGAGTCTCCGTGGCGCATGCACGCACTGCTCTGGGCGTATTTGACGAACTTGAGCGTGCACTTCAGCTTCTTTGAGGCCAAAATGCTGTGCAGCAGCAACGAAATCGGGTGGCGGCCGCAGATCGTGTTGCTGGTTTCGTCCAGATATCTCGCAAATCCATCCGCATCCAGGCGCTCGATGAACTGATACATCAACAACATAACCCCGTCAGCTTCCGGAAAAAGCTGCAATCTGTCCGTCAGTGTCGAAGCTCCTGCACACGTACGTCCATGCCTTGATGATCTAAATATTCGATGTATTCGTGAATCTCGCCATAGGTGGAGTCGTGCGGCTGGTAGCGGAATCTAATCAGCAAGCCGAAAAATACCCAAGTCGGTAAACTACCATCCCAACAGAAGATAAACAATTTCCTTACCGTGGTCCCCAGTGGCAGAAGTCGGAGCTGATTACGAACAAGTTTGCCTCGTCTTCTAGGTACGGCGCCAAGATTCTGTGTGGTCAGCGCAATAGCCCGTTAGCCAAACACCACGCGAAGGCAATGCCGTACCCTACCTTCCGTATTCCTCGTCCATTTTGGTCTTCGTGTTGCCGACCAAGATCGGGACCGCCGTGAACTTGCGGCCGTTCATCACCTGGAAGCATCCGAGCCCCGCAATCAGCAGCCCACAACCTCATGGAAAGATACTTCCAGCCACTTCAGCCGTCCCACCTTGTAAATGAAAGGCAAGTGCATCTCAATGCTGTGCTCGTCCTCGTCCACATCCATCGACATGGTGGCGAACTTGCCCTGTACCAACCAGCACCCAACCGTCAGTTGAAACGGGCATCTAAGAACCACCAATCTCCACCCACCGAGTCCACCAGCTTCTCGTTCACTTCATGGTCGATCGTGATGTTGCCCAGAGGCGTCTCGTACTCGTGCGCAGTCGACACGGCGCACCCACTGCCAATACGACTCACCAGTCAGCAACTCCTCCTCCCCGTCCTTCCTATAAAGCTGCATTTACCGCAGGTAGAAGTGGTGCGATGGCCCGAGGATGAAGACGCGCTTGATGCGGTCCAGATCCAGCAGGTGGTGGTATGCGTAGGCGGCCGTGGGGCCCGAGTATCGGAAGCCTGCGTGCGGGGCGATGATGGCGCGGATGCCCGGCTGCTTTTGCTGCGTATCGTTGTCCTCCGCCGCGCCCAGCCAGCCTGTAAAGAACAGGGGGCGTCCCCGGCACAGGGTGTGAGATCAGGAGCCTCAAGCCCGACCAATTGCGAGCAGGCGACGCACCTGAGAGCTCGCCCTCCAGCTCGTGCTCGTCGTGCGAGTACCAGGAACCCGCGTGGGTGGCCAGCCGCACGCGCACGGAGCTCGGTTCGGGCTTCTTGGACATCTCAGGGTGGGTCTTCCGGAATGACATATTATACCTCTCACGGATTGTGTTGCATTTGTGTGACTCTGGAGTGGGTGACCTTAACTTATGGCTTCTTTAAGCAACCTGTGACATGTAAGGTCGGGTAATTATGAGTCCAAAAAAGGTCGATTTGGTGGCAATT
>KV735961.1:6939-17290 GCA_000500225.2 Phytophthora pinifolia | reverse complement strand
CCGACCATGGATGGATAAAAGGGTGCATTAAACAAAGGGGCACCAAACCCTTTTATGGAGGTTTTGGAAGGCACCCAATCGATAAATAAAGGCATATCTGCTGCCAGCTTCAAGGCTTTGACTCAGGCGGACTCCATCTTGCTCATTGCACGCGCGGCGTCGAGGTGCGTCCTCACTGCATCGTGGATAAGCGAGGAATCTACACAGTCTGCACCTCGAAGCCACGGGTGCTCCAACGCCTCTGAAACCGTGATGCGCTCGTCCGGAGCAACCAGCATCGTGGATATGAGGTCCTGTGCATCTGGGGTGATGGTCTGGAGCACTTCGTCGGGCTGCGTGGCCCAGAAGTGGTCCAAGTCGCCAGCCAGGAGGTCATCATACCAGGCGTCTCCCTTCTGTGCTTCATTGAACGGAGGCAGGCCGGTGATCAAGATGAACAGCACCACACCGACCGACCACACGTCCACGGGCGTACCGCGGTACATTCGTCTCGAGTGGATCTCGGGCGCCATGTATAGCGCTGTGCCGGTCTCGTCTCTTGAGCAGACGCCAAAGGCGTCCTCACCCACAGGAGCCACGGCCGCGACGCCAAAGTCCGCGAGCTTGAGCTGATAATTGGCGTCCAGCAGGAGATTTTCAGGCTTCACGTCACGGTGCACCACTCCGTTAACATGGCACGCTTCCAGAGCGCGCAGCAATTGGCATGCGTAAACCTTGACCAGCGGCTCGGGGAGGGCACCCGCAGCTTCCAGCAGGTCGAACATGTCTCCGTTGGGCGCGAATTCGGTCACCATGGCCACGTAGTCGCAGAGACTCTTGCCGGACACAAGGCGGTCAATCTGCAGAACGTTGGGGTGCTGCACGCGGCTCATGGCGTTGCACTCGTGCACGATGGACGCCACCTGAAGGTCCAGTTGGTCGATGTTCACGCGACCCCCAGTGAGCGCGTCGACTGTCAGTGCGGCTGGAAGCTTGACGGCCACGTCACGCTGCAACCGGTCGTCGAATGCCAGCAGAACGCGGCCGTGCAGCCCCGAGCCGAGCTCCTTGACGACGGTGTAGGGCCCCTTGCGGAAATGTTCGTGTTGATGGTCATCCGTCCGCCTTGGTGATGGAGCGCTGGTTGCAACGCATGCCAGCATTTTGCTTGAATGCGGTGTGGACACTAGGGGGGCGATAGGGAAATGGGCAGGTCGAAGGGAGCTACCAGCCATCGCATGTTGATGTATCAGTCGGTGAAGGTCTCCAGCGGCTTCGCATGTCATGATTTCGCATCTTCATTTGCTCTCACTATATCCTGGTGATTGGACCGGGCACAGTGAGGCAGAAGATTCGAAATAGGCTTCATTTCCACGCAGCTTATGCAGAATTGTCACTTATTCTCCATCATTTGAGACAGAGGTTGATACCCCCGGAATTGGCAACGCGAATATATTCACACTGGAACTGCATATTTTGTCACGAAACTTTCTCGTGCCAGCTGCTTAATCAAAGCACTCGCTGCCGTGAATGGGATCGTTTTGCGTCGACTGCACCTTGGCTGCAGTTTGGCGCGGATTTTCTCGAGGGCGTCGAGGCGGTTTCTGTACGGGGTCGTGACATCATGGTCAGCAGGCCTCCACCTCGCGTCCAATATACAATTTCCATTCACCAATCTTTCATCGCGTTATTCGTCGTGCATCTTCGATAGCGTAGTCGGTGGATAAGGTCGAGATGGCGGCCGAAATAGTCCTCCGATTACGAGGTCCGTCACACGGCACGATGCCTATCTGCTTACGTTAACCGGCAATCGATTGTGACAATTACCATGCTCAGTACCTGGTACGAATCATGAAGCAATATGCACATTGCCTTACGTGAGTGCTGGTCTCAAGACCAGCTTGAAGCTGTATTCTGACAGTCTCCGCTCCAATTTCCGCCAATCGTATATGTTTAAAATGTCATTTTCCACCAATCACATCGCGCAGTGTCACTTGAAGCGGAAATGCTGTCGTTGCGCCGCCCGCTGCTCGCGCTGCATGGGGCCCGGTGGCCCCCATGCAGCCGTCCTCTGGTCGCCATCTACTCGACGTCTTCCTCCTCCTCTCCGTCCAACTCACTGCCGCCGCCCGTGGCCTCGCAGGACAACGGATTCACCCGCAGCCGCACCATCTACCGTGTGTCCCCCGAGGAGCACAAGTTTCAAGTGGAGAAGATCGGCGGGGCAATGGGGCTCTGGACTCAGAAGACGGATGGACTCAGAATCAGACAGGCACCGTCGAAGCTCGCGGCGGTGCGGCGTACAGGCTCGTGGCTCTACGACGTTTTGTGGGACTTGTTCCTGCCCAAGGACGCGCGTGCGTCGCTTACCAAGGACTATTTCCCGTACGCCCAGTGGAGCTTCGTGGGCTCCGTAGCCTCCTGTGCTGCCAGCGTACTGTCCATGCAGTCGCTGCTGTACGCCGTTGGGCTAGGAGCTGGTGCCATCCCCACGGCAGCAGCAGTGAACTGGGTGCTGAAGGACGGGCTCGGCCAGTTCGGTGGCGTGCTGTTCGCCAGCATCGTCAACAACCGCTACGACGCTGACCCCAAGCGGTGGCGTGTGGCCTCGTCCGTAGCACTGGATGCGTCGGTGCTGGGAGAGATCCTGACGCCGTTGGCGCCCGGGAGCTTCTTGGCCGTGGCGTCGCTGGCCAATGTGGCCAAGAACGTGGCCTGGCTCAGCGCAAGCGCTACACGCGCGGGCTTTCATAACTCGTTTGCAATCCGAGAAAACCTGGCTGATGTCACGGCCAAGGCGGGGTCGCAAGCCATTGCGTCGTCGATCTTTGGCACAGGACTGGGCATCCTCGTCTCGCAATGGACGGGGGCTTCCACGCTGAACGTTGTGGCAGCGTTCACGGTGCTCTCGACGATCCACATGCTCAGCACGTACAAGTCGGTGGACTGTGTGCAGCTGCGCACGCTCAACTGCCAGCGCCTGCATATCGTGGCCACCCACTTCCTGCGCTCCCCCGCCGAAGCTCGCGAGATTCCAAGCTTGCAGACCGTGAGCGAGCGAGAAGTGTTCATCCCCACGATGCTGAGTGGATACCAGACGCTGCACAACAAGTCGGCGATCAACGAAGACGCCACGCTCGAGCGGATTTCACAAGGAAGCCCCGAGACTCTCGGTCGTCTGAAGGACTTCTACTCAGCGGAGAAGTACCTGCTCAACCTGAAACTGGTGGACGGAGGGCGCCATCGCATCGACCTCGCGCTGGAAGAGAACGCAACGACTCGGGACGCGCTTCGTGCTCATTTGCACGCCGTGCTGGTCCAGTTGGCACTTGAAGCAGCCCCCAAACCGCCTACAAATGCGTGGGAACTCGTTGGTCAGAAATACGTCGAGGCTGTGGCTCTGAACGACGAGTTCCTCTCGCACTTAGACGAGTCCAGGTGGCACACGCATAACCTCCTCGTAGAAGAGCAAAACTCGCGCTACAAGTGGTCAGCGTGATCAAGCGGGGAACTCGAATCAAGCGCTTGGACATCTCTCAGCATGTCAAAAGGAACCTCGATAACTCTTGCGGCTCGACTCTTTTTGTCTGTGCTACCATCTAGCTGTCCTCCAGGTTGATGCTCTGGCCAAAGCGGCCGTACAGGAGCTTCTTCATAGCCTGTCGAAAGCACCACCACATCATCATCAGCTTTCCCCTTCTCTCCCCACCAACTTCCTCCATCCTCACGCACCGCCTGCCGCGCCTCGAGCTTGGACTCGTCCGCCTGCAGCTTCTTGAGCTCCGCGTTGGCTTCCTGCAAGCACCAAACACTCCATCAGCATCTCTAAGTATCCACCCAAACTCGTGCTCATCTCCCCACCTCCACGCGCTTCTCCAGATACTCCTGGGCAAAGTCCTCAGACGCCTCCACGAAGCTCTCCCCAATAAATAGCCTACAAGTGCACCACCGTCGGTATCGAACTGATCAAAATCACTGGAAATTATGATAGCACGTATCACGCACTGGACGTTGTCGCCCTCGCCCATCATGAGGTCCGTGTTGGCGTCGTCCAGCGTATCCAGTTTGTCCTTAAGCGCCTTCTTCTGCTCGCGGATCTCGTAAAGCGCTGCGTTGTTGCGGCCGAACTCGTTGATGAGCAGCTGGTCCTCCTTGCGGACCTACATGACAGTCTTTCAGTCCACTGTCAATGCTTAACCATGGCAATATACTGCCACTTACGTCCACCTCCACTTCCTGTTGTTGCGCCAGCATTTTCGTAAGGTTTTCGATCGCGTAAATGGAGCCCAGTCAATATTCGCTTCGATTGCGTTATAAGAACAGTCATTCTCTCTTTAGTAGAACATAGCTACATTTTGGCACACTGAAATGTGAGCTGCTGGGCCCTGACGTTGAAGTCGCAGCGGTTGGATCGGTAGGTGCTAATGCACTCTAGGGCGATGACTCGTGGGTGTCGAGCGGCTTTCGACTTTGCAGAAGTTATGATGGCTGAAATTGCAGTGGGAGTGGCCACTCGTCCGGTATGCAACATTTGAGCTGTTTCGGCCTCGAACTGCTCGATGAGCTCTTCGTCGGGGAAGGCCAGCAGGGCTTCAACATCTTGCAGGAGACGACGCATGCGCCATTCGGAATCCCACCGACGAAGAAGACCATACAGTGACATTGAGCCGTTCAGAAGCTGTGGACGTAGAATGTTAGTGACGGGTTAGTGAAAAACGAAAGAGGTTGTCGCTTGCTTACAGGGACGAAGTTGGGGTGGTAGATGCGAGTCAGACAACTGAGGACCGGAGGCTCAAACGGGTACTCGTGTCCAAACCTGCAGATTTTGTATTGGTTTTGGGCCGAAACGTTTGGCTAGGATACTATCAAGTTGATTGGCGTACCGAACGCAGAAGCGAAACTTGCCACCCTCGTAGGGAGAGCCTGCAGGCCCATGCACTGTCACTTTCCATTCCCATGCGTTTTCTGTATAGAGATGAGAGCTTTAGTACAGCTGCAGTAGTACGAGGACGAAAAAGAGTGTGTCGAACCTTTGACGCCGAAGACCTCCGAGTTTGCTGTTGGATGCGTGCTTAGATCGAGCAGCTCTCGACGTATAGCCATGACGTGCTTCGAATGTTGCATGAAGAGGGCCAGCTTGTCTCCGTTTCCCCGTCGCATATCGCTCACTAGCTGCATATACAGCAGTGGTTGTTGGCTCTCCTGGCATTTCAACGGAGACTACTTCAACCTACCCGAACGAACTCGGGGTATTCCAGCTCGCCTGACCGGTTGTCGTCCACCTTGTCGATGAGTTCTTGCACCTGTTCGCCACTCACGTGTAGTCAGCATCGTTAGTAAAAAGCTAATCTAAACAGTTCTCACGTACTTCCTCCAGCGTTGCGGAGATCCCCATCGATTCCATTAACACGGTGAGTTCCGACGCCGCGATGCTGCCGTCACCGCTTGTATCAAAATCTGAAAACTGCGAAGACAGATCAGATTCCGAGAGTCCCGAATGGTATTATAACAACGATGACTCACCTGCTGCTTCATTTGCTCAAGTTCTTCCAAGGAGAACTCGTGCTTCAGACTCTCGGGCAGCGCGTCGATCCATGTGTCCGCAGCACCGACGCGTACTTTCACCTTCATCACGATGAAGTAACCAAAAGTGCTAAAAAGGTGAAAAGGTATTTTTGGTTACTCTTACTCTAAACTTACTGTAGAAAAACAAGTTTCATTTATTCCCAGAGCTCGCAACATTATTTTTCTTAATCGGCAGTGCTTTCGGAAATCTACTCATCGTAACTATCAGAATCAGCATATCCTTCTTCCACAAGTTTGCTGTACTCGAGTGCCTCGTGGGCGAACTGACGCAGACCCAGGTAAATGTTCTCACCCACGGGGCGGATGGAGCTCTGCGGTGATACAAAGTCGCCACCTTCGACCTCAATCGTCAGCGCCGGTACCGTCAGGTTAAACTGGAGGAACATTCCATCGTCAAAGCATCCGTACGCCTTGTAGAGGTACGCTCCCGTCTCGCTTTCGTATTGTACGGTGGGTTGCGTGGATAGCGCCTTACTCACACTGTCCCCCAATGCGCGCATATTGGAGCCGAACGGCTCGGCACCACTTCCCGGCTGGTTGCTAAATGGACGTAGCACTTGACCACCAAACGTGTGCATGTCCACCATACCACTAAGCGAGTCGAGACTTGTGATGAAGTCAAACAGACCCGCTGTCGACGGCTCACTAAGAGGATATTCGCCAGGATAAGTCTCATCGTCCACGTCGCTGGGGTCCAGGTTGAAAAACTCCTTGGGCGGCCAGTTACGGTTCAAGTCCACCCCAACGTCCTCCCCGTTCAGCTTGACCAAGTGGCGGTTAGTGCGCCACATCCGGTCGACTTCCCACGTGTACTTGTACCCATCAATGTTGACGATCGGCACAAAGTACCAGTCGAACTTGTCAAAGAGACTCATCGCGGCGTCGTCTCCAGCTCGGAGGTCGTCTAGCATGGACGCCATTGTGTAGAGCGTGGCTGCTCCAGCCTGCCACTCGCGGGCGTGGATAAGTGCCTGGGTATACAACACTTTCTTGTCACTGGGGGCGTCGTCTTCCTCGGGCGTGGTCGAAATCCGGAATGCTGGAATAGCTTCCCCTTCGTACGTGACCGACACGTTCTCGTACTTGGTGATAAACTCTGCATTCTGCTCCGTCAGTGTATCCAAGAAGTCAAACACTTCATGGGCCGGACGGAAGCACTCAAAGAACTTGCTCTCGGCGTACACAAGGTCCTCGGCTTGCTTCAGCTCGTCCAAGTATCCACCAGTACGTTGGAGGCACGCCATAACCTCATCTCGGTCTTTAGCGACCACCTGGGCCTCATTGTACATCTTATGCTTATGAACCTTCATGGGCGATGAGCTCTTGGATATCTGGCCTCGAATGTGTTTGCCATGGACGATCTCGGTGGTCGAGTGCAGTGCCCCCGCCGCGGCGAACGCATCCACGTCCTTGGCAGAGCCCACGAGATCCGCTCTCACTTTGGTATTGGCAGTGAGTGGCTGGCTGGGATCCTGGATGGCCTTGATACTGCGGATGTCCAGGTGCTGGTGGGGACTCCGGAGAGCTGCGTCCATAGCCGCCTTGGTGCCTTCGATGCTGTAGCGGTGTCGTGCAGCATGGTGGTGATGGTGGTGGCTTGATGGCGCAGATTCCGCCAACAGGGGCAGGCACAGCACCGCCAAGCACAGCACTCTCAACACCTTCATACTCGAAAACTGGTGAAAACTGGAATGGCGCTCGTCTGGCAGCCGTAACGGATACTTTTAGGTTCTGATATTTTGGGTTTGGTGGAATCAGATGTGTGATTTTGGAATCAGATATTATCTGGGAAGGAGGAACCTTGGGTTGGATGGCTGCGTGGTTTTCACGAGTTCGATGGTCTGGCGGACGAGAGCCTCCATTTTGCGATGCGAGATGAGACTTCGGAAGTGCGGGTGGCGAGGACGCTCCATGGTCTTTTTTTTTTAGTTTGTTAAAAAAGAGAAAAATACAAAACAAGTTTTGGTTAGTTAGAAAAAGGAGAACAAGATAGCGTAAAAGCCATCAACCCAATCAAGATACGTACGAAAAACTCCTCAAACTTGTCGAGCACGACGAGTTGGCGACGCTCGCGCTCGTGCTGATGGTAACGAGAGATCTCCAACTTGAAGCGGTAAATTTCGGATCGGAAGTTCTTGCGCTCTTCTCGCAGTTTCACGCGAAGTGCAGTCCACATGACAGGTGCTGGGATCCGCGGACAGTCCCGAAGCAGGTCCACGACGTAGTACGACAGCTCTCCTTCAGCCACTGGTTGGCATACGTTGCTTCGACGTAAGCGCTGGCGGCTGCTACGTCTACGCTCCTGCGGTGTCATAGGCACTCGATCACCGTTAATGGGCCCCCCAGCGAGGCTCATTCTGCGGGAACTGCTGCTCGTTTTGACAGGACCCTCCTCGCTTACGTCGTCCAGAACCGACGGATCTGTTTGGGCCAGCATCTCTGTAAAGTCACGGTGAGATCCACCATCCGGGTAGGGAGATCCGACGGGGTATCCCGCGTGCCGCTCCAGCTTCTCCTTCCAGTCGAGCAACGGCGCAAGAATGTGGTTCGTTGTATCCGTCATCAGGACGAACCGAGTGGCACCAGGTCGGAAGACCATCAAGTACGGCCGGTGGGTATTCTCTCCTTCCTCCTCGCTCCCTCCGTGCATCGAGCCGAAGGTCAAATTCGTGAATCCGTGAGCATGGCACCGGAAGTGCTTCACCTCCAGCACGAGACGTTCGAGTGGCAGGCTGTCTACAGGTTTGTCGCTTGTTCCATCGCTGCTCTCCACTTCCTGGTCGTCAGCGGCGTATGCACGAAGAATTCCGTCTGGAGTCAAGACAAAACGAGCGGGAAACCAGCGCTGCTGCTCGGGGAGGTTCAGCAACTTGTGCAAAGGCATCTGTGCCTCGACTGCACCGTTCACCGAGGCTCGTCGCTTCATTAACAAGTTCGAAGAGCCCGACGCAGTGGCAGCTGGAGGAGGTTGGAAAATACGCTGCAGGTGCGGCATTTGGCCCACATGTGCCGTGCGCACCCGCTGCTCGAGGACAAGCCACTTGTACGCCAGGCATTGCTCCCGAGCACGCACGACGAGCCGCGCTCGGAGCCACCAGCGCTGAAGAAGCACAATTCGACGCTGCATCCGTCGCACTGCCATCGCGAAGCGAACGTCGACCGAGAGGCCAGAGAGAAACTCTCGCAGCAGAGTTGCGGCTCGGGTCTTGCGCTCCACTCGCAGGTTGAAGCGGAAACGAAACGAGCTCCGAGCGATGAGTGCCGCGGCGAGAGAGCGCATGGCCTCGCGATCTCTCACCCGTTGCCAGGACTGAAACGTGAGGCACTTGTCGCGCGTTTCCCGGGCTTGGCGAAGCTTTGCAAGACCTGTCCCAACCACGAGCAGCCGCAGCAACTTTGACTGCGCGACGGAAAGCACGATCAGCGTGCCCCACGCCTGCGATACCGCTGCCTTCGCCTCGGTATCGACAGCTACAGAGACAGCAGAGCAACGTTTCGCATCTCCAGGCCCTGGCGAAGCTCCAGTGGGCCTGTACAGGTTCGTACTGAAGAGCGAGTCGCGCCGTCTGACGGAGGAAGATCCACGCTCTTGCGCTTTCTGACGCCTTCGTGGCTGATTCCTCTTGGCGGTTGCTTGTTCCACTCGCCGTCGTTGGCGCTGGCCGGCCGACATCCGCTCAATCCTGGCCTTATTGCGCGCGATATAGTCCACCGCAGGCGACGTACGAGTCCAAGTTTGGTGAAAGTGCTCGCGTCTTCGGCCTGGAAACCTCGCGGTTCGACTCCAGTTGGGAATCCCGCCGCCAGGCTTGGCCACAGCGTCTCCGGGGGCTACGAAGCCGCTGCGTGGGATGTAGTAGTAGCTGGACACGACATCAGCGGTGACTGCAGCAGCCGCGACGGAGCTTCGAGGAGGCTCCGCAGTCTCCGTCTGCCTCGGAAGCTGCGAAAACACGACCCGTGCTGCCCGTTTCGTGACGACTCGATCGTCAGGCAGATACTGGCCGGGCCCTGGCGCGTGCGGATCGCTGCTGCCACCGCCCGCATGCTCTCGGAATCGGTCGGCCGGACTGAACTTGACGCTTCCCGTCGTCGCGGGACGTCGCGGGGCGATGTCGTACTGCCCTGGGCCCAGCGCGAACAAGGAGTCCTGCACGGTTGAGCGGGGTGCCGTGGTCGTGCGGTGGAATGCCACGCCGCCGCCTCTGCTCGATACGCGTGGAGGCGAGCACGGTACAAGGGGCGCTGCTGGGGCTCCGCTGCGTGCTTCAGCGGCAAAAAGCCCTCTCGACGACTCGAGTATTCGCGCGCGGCAGTAGCTTCCGTTACGGTTGCGCCGTGATCCGGGAGAAGCAGCCACGGCTAGCGGGTGTTGGTACGTTGTCTGGAACGCGCTGTGCACTCGAGCGCGATACTCTTGAAGCTGCAACATCATGGCGTGCGAGGTGTACGAAACCGTAGACACTCGAGGCAGCGGCGGCCTTGATGTTGCAGCCTCCGTTCGTGCAGCAGCCACATGGGCTGAGCTTTCCGCTCCGTCGTCTTCATCCTGTTGCACCGCTGCGTCATAGCCATCCAAAAGTCTTGCTACAATCATCGCAGATGAGAGTCTTTGGTCCCCCGCGAGTCGAGCTCATCAACCAATTCAACCAGAAATACTCGGCCTGGTACGAACACGGCGTTGTCTTTCTTTAGCGCGAGGGTTCTTGACGTCACTCCAGGCTTACCACCCCATGGCACACCCATCGGCTCGGCCATCCGAGCCAGCACAGAGAACGCCAGTCTT
>KV735955.1:16329-26740 GCA_000500225.2 Phytophthora pinifolia | reverse complement strand
TCGTTGCGCGAGCCTCCGCTCTAGCGACTTGTCCTGCGTGAGCTGCCTCAGCCCGAACGCTTTGCGTGGTGGGAGCTCCGACTCGACCACCTTGTGCGCGAGCCTTTGCTCCTGCGCTTTGGACGCCGTCCGCCCAACAGTGCTCTTCTGTTCAAGAGGTCCATGAGTCTCATCGTGAGACCACGGAGCCCCTGTAATCCCTCCTACATCCACTGAAGGCTCATGAGCTCTCAATGGTGCAGGGCACGCGGTCGGTAAAGCAGAAGGCAGGTCTAGTACTTCCGAAGTACCAGCAAAGTGCCGTTCGCCGCGAGGCAACCGTTGCTCGTGCACAAACCCGTCTCGGGAAGAGGAGGGGACATGACCCGCCAGGGCTCTGTCCGCGTGGGGGTTGTGACTAGCACCAATGGTGCGCGTCTTCCAGTCGATCCACGGCTCGTGCTTGGCCAGCCATGGCATGCCGAGTATCAGGTCGTACCGATCATCCGTGTCTAAGACAATGAACGGTTCGACCGCATTGAAATCGTCAAATTTGACCGTCAAAGGGAGGAGAACCTTCCGCGTTGATACAATTGAACCAGCCGCCAGGCGAACAGACACTTTACCATTACTCTTAGAGTCTGTTAAGGCTTTAGCATACGGTGTACTGTTCCTAGCCACGCTAGTTTTCGTTGCGAAATTGTACGACGCACCCGAGTCAATCACGAATGTCATCGGCTCTTCATTCCCTTTGACGCTGGCCGTGACGACCACGAGGTTAGACCGCGCGGCGGCCACGGAGAGACACAACAGTGTCGTCTCTGGGACTTGCTCAGGAGGCAGGCTACAACCGAAGCAGCGACCACTCGCACGTTGGTTCCGCTGGGGACGAGCCGCCTCGGCCGCAGATATCTCCATGGGAGTGGGTCCTTCCGTGGGTTCCGATGTTGGCGAAACACCCGATCCATAAACAGACCCCGTCGATGGTGTCCGCCACCGCCGCCAGATGAACCATCTTACTCAACCGGTCAACGAAGACCACATCGCCTGTGTTGCCTGCCGAATCCTTCGGCAGGCCGAACACGAAGTCCAAACTCATGGACTGCCAACAACCCGTCGGGACTGGCAAGCTCGCCAGCGGCGCGGCCGCATGCGGCGAGGGTTTAACCCGTTGACACGTTTCACACGTGCACATGTACGTGCTTGTCCGCTTATGCACCAATAGTGGATGCTCACTGAGCCGTAGGTATTCTCACGAAAGAGATGACCGCCAAGCCGAGTATCATGTGCCTCATAGAGGATACGATACTTCAAATCCTCATCATGAGGCACCACGACACGTGGCGTATCTACCGCGTCCGTGCTGCACAGCAGACCATCAAAGATGGAGTAGCGATGCAATCGCGCGCGCAAGCGCGGTGACAATTGCTTACCCGAGTCTTTAAACTCCTTGCTAGCACGACACACATGTCGTCCTGCGCATCGGGCGTCGCTCTAACAGTTCCCTGGTCAGCCATCTGGAGAACTGTTCGTCGGACCGGACAGTCAGCGGTGGCGATGGTCAGGCTTGCCACAGAAGAAGCAACCGCGGTTTCCAGAGGACGGGTTACCGTTCCCGCCGTTAGCGTTCGTCCTCAGTCCCCCTTGACGACGGGGCTTGTCACACTCGAACGCAACATGCCCGCGCTCACGGCAGTTGTTGCAGGTCATGTTGTTGTAGCGGCACACGTCTCGCCGGCAACTCTTGTAGTTGCCGCGTCCACACACGCTGATGCCCTCCCGAGTGAAATCGTCCGGCCCCATTCGGCGTCCTGTGCCGGTCCTGCCCGGATCGTTCTCGGTGGCGGCACAGATGCTCAGAAGCGGGCCCTCGTACGCTGCATTGACGAAACTCTGTTGACTGTGGGGTTGAGGAGACGGAGGCGTCCGAGCAATCTGCTGTTGTTATTGCACCAACAGATTCTGCGTCTGCTGCATCATGTCCATCATCTGCTGCATCAGGGCGTTCTCCGATGAATGCCCCTTCACGACTTCGTCGGCAAAGTCGGCCTCGTCTTCGACCGGAATGTGCATGTTCTTGTACAGCAAGACCATCATCGCTTGAGGGATCGTCGTAACCATCGTGGACGTCAGCGCTGCCTTCCATTCACGGTTCCTCAGGTCAGACAAGAAGTACTGGTATCTCATCTGGGAGTCGTAGCACTGAGCAGCATCACGCAAGCCGGAGATCTGATCACCCCAGACCTTAGCAGACATGCCCTTGGAACGCTTCGTACTCTTCAGACGCTCGATCATATGTAGAGGGGTCTGACAGACGAATTGGTTGTGAAACCTGCGACGAAGCGTTTCGAAGTCGGGGATCTGCGAATACACCCACCAGTTCTCTCCAGCCTTGCCCTTCAAACACTCGCGGAACGCACTCAGTCTCACGGCGTCCGTCAAGCCAAAGGTAGCCCGCTCGAACGAGTCCGAAAAGGACTGAGCCTTCTCAACCGAGGATCCGTCCGAATAGAAGGGCTGGATCATGCGTACTGCGTTCTTGTTATTGGAGGGCATACCGAACTGTCCAGGATCGTAGCCTTGTCCACTCACAGTCACTCCCTGCGTCGCAGTCGGAGTCACACCACCGGCCATCGCCGGCGTGGATTGCATCGTCCTCAGTTGACCTTGCAGCGCCCGTTGCTGTTGGGCGGCCTGGGCCCAGTCAACCGGCTGGAGGAACGGATTCCCCATGCCAATACTAGGCGTACCCTGGAGGTTGTCCAGCGAGTACCCTCCGTACGCAGCAATCGCCGTTCGAGGCGTCCTTGAACTCGGTGTCGACTGCGAGTAGTAGGCACCCGTAGCCGATTCCGCCACTCATCATGGGTTGCGTCCCCGGAGCAGGGGCTCCATAGTTGACGGTTCCATACCCTCCAGTACTTGTCCCGCTTGTCGGCCAGGAGGCTGTCGAAGTGGGAGCCGTATGACCCGGGCCCGGGCCCACGTTATAAGGGTACTTGCCGGCTTGAGCTCGGATGGTCGGACCGAAAGCTGGAGGCCCCGCTTGCTGGTACGCTTTCGGAGCAGTACCCGTCGGAGCGTACGGCTGGTTGGTCGTTGCGGCCACCGACGTTGACTGCATTCCCTGGTTCATTCCGTGAGGCAACGAGCTGGGTCCGGGAGGCATCGAGCTTGGTCCTGAAGGCATCGAGCTCGGGTTCCCTTGGTGGGTCGAACCAGCAACAGTTCCAGGGGCGGGTGCCGAGTTCAAAACGCCCCATAGCCATCCAGGGGCCGGTATCTGCGGATACCCCTCGGCCCTGGTTGTTGACCGCCCGGAGCCGGCTGAGGGTTCACGCTCGACTGCACTCCCAACGCGGCCGGCGGCTATCTGAACTGTCCCGGTGGAAGACTCCCTTGGGTAGGTGGTTGCGGCACTGGTCCACCGCCGCCCGGCGAGTTCTGAGGAGCCGACAGACGCACATACCCGACCGAGTGTTGGACCGACGAGGGCTGGGCCGGTTGCAACGAGGACCCGTACGCTTCGAAGCGTACCCTATAGGGTTGAAGGCCTTGCTGGGCGTCTCCGCCTGGTCCGTATGAAGCGTTCTGGTCCCCTCGAGTCTGATCCACGGTTGTCTCCCAGCTCGGCGTAGTCGATGGGGTGACTGTCGCGAACCCCGTCGATGGCAACTCGGTCTCTCCGGTGCGGTGTCCTTGATCTTGACCCGAATCTCCTCTTCCGGTCGTACTCGACATGGCTTGCTGCACCACATCTCGCACAGCCCACAACCTAGCGGGAGTCGTCAGGTCCGGACGAGTAGGCCTTGGGGTGGAACGGTTACTCCACCCTGCGTTCCTCTAGACAAGAGGAAGGAGCGACACACTCAATCCCCTCCTCCTGTCCCCACCAGTTCTGCGTCTGAGCTTGCCCCTGTACGGGCGTCGCTCTCGCAGTTCCTTGGTCAGCCATCTGAAGAACTGTTCGTCGCACCGGACAGTCAGAGATCCGATGGTCGGGCTTGCTGCAGAAGAAACAGCCACGGTTCTCCGCAGACTGGTTACCGTTCCCAACGCTGGCGTTCTGCCTCAGCTCACCTTGACGACGTGGCTTGTCGCACTCGAACGCAACATGCCCACCGAAGCATTGGGGATCATTCTGTCGAGGAGACTGAGGCGTCCAAGCCATCTGCTGTTGCATCTGAACCAACAAGTTCTGAGTCTGCTGCATCATGCTCGTCATTTGCTGCATCAGAGCGTTCTCTGTGGGCGGCTTCTTCTTGACTTCATCCGCGAAGTCGGCCTCATCCTCGACCGGAATGTGCATGTTCTTGTACAGCAAGACCATCACCGCTTGCGGGACTGTGGTCACCATGGTGGTCGTCAGCACGGCCTTCCACTCGCGGTTCCGTAGGCTAGACAGGAAGTACTGGTACCGCATCTGCGGGTCGTAGCACTGAGCAGCATCGCAGAGGCTCGAGATCTGATCGCCCCAGACCTTAGCAGACATGCCCTTGGAACGCTTCGTACTCTTGAGACGCTCGATCATCTGCAGCGGAGTCTGGCAGATGAATTGGTTGTGAAACCTGCGACGAAGCGTTTCGAAGTCGGGGATCTGCGAATACACCCACCAGTTCTCTCCAGCCTTGCCTTTCAAGCACTCGCTGAACGCACTCAGTCTCACGGTATCAGTCAAGCCAAGCGTAGCTCGCTCGAATGAGTCCCAAAAGGCCTGGGCCTTCTCAACCGAGGATCTGTCCGAGTAGAACCGTTGGATCATGCGTATGGCGTTCTTGATGTTGGACGGCATCCCGAGCTTTCCTTGGTCGTAGCCACGCTCACTCGCCGTCAGCTGTTGGGCCCCCTCCGGCGTCACTCCTCCGGCCGTGGCAGGCGTTGACTGCATTGCCTTCAGATGATCTTGCAGTGTCTGCTGTTGTTGAGCGGCCTGGGCCCAATCGCCCGGCTGGATGAACGGGCTCCCAAAGCGAAAACCCGGTGTTCCTTGGAGGTTGTCCAGTGAGTACCCTCCGTACGCAGCAATCGCCGTCCGAGGCGTCCTCGAACTCGGCGTCGACTGCGGGGGTAGACTGACCCACCGTAGCCGTGGCCTCCGGTATAGCCCATCGCCGGTTGAGTAGGCAGCGCCGACGTCGTGTAGAACGGGTAGGTCCCAGACGCGGAATGCTGTTGACCAGGCGGTCCAAACGGTCCGAATGGTCCAAGACCTGCACCGTTCGTCGGGAGCTGATAAGACGGATTCGTCGCTGACTGAGGCGTCACCCCACTACTCAGAGCCAACTGCAACCGGCCCTGATCCGGAGCGTGGGTAGCCCTCATGCCACAACTCATTGTTGCAGACAGGGACACTCCACCACCTAGCGACCCGGTCCCCGGGGGCATCATCGGGCCCTGCATCCAGTGCCTTGGCTTGACAGGAGTGAGGTGCGGACCGGTCTGAGCGGGAACGCTTGGCATCGTCGGTAAACTTGGCCTCTGCTGACCCACGAACTGCGACCCAGCTACAGGTTGGTCTGACCGCGCCAGCGTCGCAAAGCGTACTCGTTGTGGCGAGGCAACAGGCCAGGGTCTAGCACCATATCCGTAAGACGGATTCGGGTTCCCCGGGGCTTGCGTCTGCAACTGCCCGTATCCCGGGTACGGATTGTTTGACGGCGAACCCTGTGGCGCTTAGGCATGTTGCCTCGACGCACCCCACGTCGGAGCTCGATCACCACTTGAAACCTGAGGTGCGGTAGCGACCGGATCCGGAACCGTTCCAGACGCACTCACATGCCCTGGTCCATGCGTCCAAGAGGAACCAGCCGTCGTAGCACTCGCTGAGTCCGTCGTAGCCGTCTCGCTCGGGTCAGTTCCTTGGCCTCGGGGTCGGCCACCTCTTCCACCAGTGCTGCTCATGGCTAGCTGCACCGCATCACGGACGGCTCCCAGTCCAGCGAAAGTCGTCAAGTCCGGACGGCGGGGACTCTGTTGTGGGTCGGTCGTCTCGTCCTGCACCCCCATCGTCAGACTGGCCGCTGGGCTAGTGGGCATCACAATCCCCACCCTGGGGGTGGGCGGCAACGGCTGCGGTTGCGCCCGGCCCCCCTCTTCATCTCCGTCACGAACACCTCTGCCGTGGCGTCCCCGTATTCTGCATCCGGGTCTTCGCCACCTTCTCGAGACGTTATGACTCCCAACACTCTCAAGCGTTCAGGTCCTTCACTCAGCAAGCGTTCCCGGCGATACAGCTCCGATGCCGACTACCTCAGTCGAGCACGCTGCGTCCCGGGCTCAGGCTTGACCAGCTGAAGTCCACGCGCCTTGATCACACTACGCGATCCCGAACCAAGCAGCTACCCTGCTTCTCCACCAAATGTCGCGCACCCTCTCTAAGTCGTTTAGGTCGGGTAGCTGCGGGTCCGTTGAGGAGGACCGGGCGGTGTGAGAACGGCGGAAGTGGTATACTAGTACAAGAAGCACTAAACCAAAAGAATAAACTCTTGAGCAGCGGCTGCACTGCGCTGCCAGCTACGTTGACTTGACACAGCTCGTGCTTCTGCGCCTTGTCGAGTAGACCCACGACGCGCTGCAGGAAAGCAGGCCAGTGGAGAGCATGGTGCACACGAAGCAGTCCATGAAGACGCCGCGGAGACCAGGCTTGTCACCTTGTTGTACCGCCACGACTTCCATCCACCCACTAGGTGGAAACAAGCAGGGATACTTGTTAGTGAGATGCTCGAGACAGACACGAGGCAATTTCATGTGTACCTCACTGAAGAGGTCGTCACCGACCGGTTCGTGGTGACGGACTTGGCAGCAGTCGACGCCACTTGACAGCAGTCGACGAACTCTGTCCAAAACGTCCAAAAATATGCTCTGCTGGAGCACCTTCAAAGAAGAATGGGAGATTCGGTTGCGTCCGCGACGCGTACTCCGAATGTGGAGAGGTCGGACCGACTGAAGTCACTCATGCTGCGTGTCAAGGACTTTGAAGGTAAGGAGGGAGAGAACCTCCTGCTCTGAGTCAGAGAAGTTGAGTGACCATGCGTTCGGCCATGCTCAAGACGGAACATCAAAGTGTGAGCTTTGCGATCTCCAAACTCGCCGGGCGAGCTAAGGAGTGGACACTCGCGTGCGGTACGTCGGTGGACGAGGCCTTCCCGGCATGGGAGGACTTGAAGCAAAAGCTTATGTAAGTCTTCTCCCCGCCTAATCAGGCATACCGCGTGCGCTCACGCTTCCTTGCCACCCGACAGGGAAAAAAGGAGTTGATGGACTTTGTCCAGGAGTTGAGAACTCTTATTGCGGCTATGGCCGCAGACCCTCTTCCAGAGGCGGTCACTGTGACCATCTTCATGGAAGGACTTCGCACTCGAGGTGGCCAGGACGGAAGTCTTCCGAGTTCACCCTACCTCTTTTGAGGAGGCTGTGAACGTGGCGTTGAACGCCGAGTTCAACTTCAAGTCGGCCCGACTTGGTTGGACGGCTCCCCAAGCCATCTTTCGGAGCCTTGGACGCGTCCAATGACGCTGTCCCGATGGACCTCAGCTATGCTGAAGATGAAGAAACTGAGCATCAGGCTGCGGAGCAGCGTCGAGGCATCCGTCGATGCTTTGTCGGTGGTGACACGAGTCACCTGAAGGCGGGATGCCCGCTACGCCGAGGGTGTCACGCTTCCGCGAAGCAGAGCTCTGCTTCTAAGCTAGCGAGCGACAGGGGGCGGGAAAACGCCAGGACCCAGTAGGTGCGGGGCGCCCTGCTGGGGAAGAACTGAGTTGTTGAGCCTCTTAGCCCCGAAGAGCACCGTGCTCTCTAACAACACGGAACGTGTATGCAAGCCGGGCTTTCTGGTCGTTGAGGCGACCGTGAAGGGCTTTGCGAAGCCATGGAGAATCCTCATTGATTCCGGGGCGTCGGGCAATTACGCTCGACGCTCCACGATGGAAGGAAGTCAGCTGTATGCTGGGGCGCTGAAAGCGTGCAGGAGTGACATCGTCACCGTACGTCTCGCGACGGGGACCCGTGTCACGGTGCCCAAGGTTCCTGTTAACCTGGGCGTGCTTTTTTTGGACTTCGACAGCATGGAACACTGTCCGGTCATCGACCTCGACTCGAGGTATGACCTCATCCTGGGCATGGCATGGCTGGAATGTCATGAGCCCTGGATAGATTGGCAGTCGAAGACCTTAGGCTGTACGCGCTTGTCTGCTAGTGGAGCTGCCGTACTAAGTTGACGCCGATGTTCTCGTAGACCACGTTCTCATTCACTTCGAGAGGGGCAACTCTGACCTTGTTCTCGGCCGACAGCAGAATTTCCTTGATGATAATTCCATCTCCTCCGCCTACGTCTCGTCCATCTGACGGCGCGGTCTCCTCGGGTCCCGCGCGATCGTTTGGCCCGACCTTGAGCGCGACGTCCTTGAAATCACGGTTCGCTCTCCGGGCTTCTGTAGAGGCAGCCAACGTCTTTCGGTACCACGCCGCCCAATATTCAGGGGTAGCTAGTTCTCCCGGAGACGCGCTCAGCGTTCTCTTCACAGTCTCCAGCGGGAGGTTGAGGAGCGTACTCATTCCTTCGAGCGACAGCTTCTTCAGTCTGTTAGCGTTCTTCTTCATTTGACGCTGTAGCTCGACCTCGTCGAGAGGGTACAGCCTCTCTTCAAGTTCCTTGTCGTACTCTTCATCTTCTTCGGACGCTCTTATCGCCAACCCCTTCTCCAATCGGTCCAATTCAATGGGACTGAAGCGCCACCGGTGTGACGCGGCTTCAGGCTTGTCGACTTCTTCTCCAGACGCGGGCTCGCCGAGTCCCTTCTTGTCGGGCCTTTCCTCTTTCATTCTTTCGACGACATCCCCGGCAGTCACGCGAGCCACCGAAGCCGTCTCCGTCCCCTTTACTTCTCCGCCCGGGGTCCTGGGCACTTCTGGCTGAGCTCCTTTCCTTAGGCGTTCCTTCCCAAGGGACTCTCCAGGTTCTTGCGGTTCAACTCCGAACCGTTCTTTCTCCGTACCGTCACAGTCGGACTTGACGCAATCGACTGTCGCTTCTCCAGACACGCTAGCGTCCCTTGTGCTTGATCCATCCGACGAAGACTCGCCGTCCATCGGCAAGTGGTCAGGCTCAACCGTTGAGCCCACATTTAGACCAAAGGTCTCCTTGACTAATCCCCTCTCCACGGAAGGCACGATCCAACTTCTTCGGGTTGTACCACTAGGGGCGGTTGCGCGCCTTTCGTCACAGTAGTCGAACTCATCCGGTTCCTCTAGCGCGATGCCTTCGCTCCGTACGGGCTCCTCATCAGCACCATTCGTACGCTATCTTGCTCGGCTCGTCCGAACGACTTCCTCAGTAGTCACATCTGCGACTCCTTCTTCCGTCGTCGCCACCGCGACCACGTCACTTGTCGCCACCGCGACTTCTCCACTCGCCACCACCGTAGCGAGTTCTTCTTCTTCGGGTTCGGACGCTTCCTTAGCGTTTGTCGTCGAAAGCTCCGTGCTCTTCAGCACCGGATTTCCCTCTCCTGATGCGTCCTCAGGAGTTACAAGCGTTCCCTCGGGGACACAACCCATCTGCCCGACGCCTTCGTCCGTCGAACGCTCTTCTTCACACTCTTCGTCAATGGAAATCGCCCAGTCATCGGCTCCCGCAGGGTACGCCATGGTAGTCGCCGCGACATTGTATTCCTCGCGCTCGGACCCATCCCACCCGGAGAGAGATTCCTCGTAATTCCATCCATTCTTCGTCGATTCATCGCCATTTACCATCGTTTCACTCATACAAGGGGTAGCACCAGCCACCCCATTCAATCCGGAGGCTCCTTCCCACTCACTCGCCGCTGCGAGAGTTGAGAGAGGAGCGTTCCCCACGGTGTCGTCTCTTAGACAAGAGGAAGGAGCGACACACTCAATCCCCTCCTCCTGCCCCCATCAGTTCTGCGTCCGAGCTTGCCCCTGTAGCGTCACTAGCCGAATGAACGTTGCAGGTGCGTTCGAGAGCCCTTGGGGCATCACCAGCCACTCCCAGAGCATGCCGATCGGAGTGCTAACCGCTGTCAGCGGGATATCACTCGCTCGCATGAACAGTTGGTAATAACCATCGACTAGGTCGAGCGCACTGTACATAGTACAACCCGCCATGTTGTTCTGCAGGACATCCTTTCTAGGAATCGGTGTCTGTGCCGAAATGATGGCAGCGTTGAGCATATTGACTTGCCATTAGGCTTTCTGACACAGAACGTGGGCGTTGAGCGCGGAAACTTGCTCTCACGCACCATGCCAGCCGCGTGCTTTGCACTAAAGAACGCGTCAATAGCGTCGCACTGCTCTTCGCAAAGGCCACTCCCGCAGGCAGTCGCCCAACTCATCGACGGACATCTCGCCCAGCTCTAACAGATCACTTACACTGGGAATGGGGTCTAGGCGGATGCCTCCCTCTACCCCCCCC
>KV735955.1:287-15371 GCA_000500225.2 Phytophthora pinifolia | reverse complement strand
CTTAGACAAGAGGAAGGAGCGACACACTCAATCCCCTCCTCCTGCCCCCATCAGTTCTGCGTCCGAGCTTGCCCCTGTAGCGTCACTAGCCGAATGAACGTTGCAGGTGCGTTCGAGAGCCCTTGGGGCATCACCAGCCACTCCCAGAGCATGCCGATCGGAGTGCTAACCGCTGTCAGCGGGATATCACTCGCTCGCATGAACAGTTGGTAATAACCATCGACTAGGTCGAGCGCACTGTACATAGTACAACCCACCATGTTGTTCTGCAGAACATCCTTTCTAGGAATCGGTGTCTGTGCCGAAATGATGGCAGCGTTGAGCTTATTGACTTGCCATTAGGCTTTCTGACACAGAACGTGGGCGTTGAGTGCGGAGACTTGCTCTCACGCACCATGCCAGCCGTGTGCTTTGCACTAAAGAACGCGTCAATAACGTCGCACTGCTCCTTCGCAAAGGCCACTCCCGCAGGCAGTCACCCAACTCAAGGCTGATGCCGCCCTCTACCCCCCCCGTCACTCCATTCACAAGCGTGTCTGGTCGCTATCGTCGGAGACAGACACTCCTTGGGCGAAGGATGACGCCTGACGTCTGGCGGCTTGCAGCCTGCGCTGCTGCCTCCGCTTCATAGAAGTTTTCCGTCTCTGCGAGACCAGCGTGAGTGCGTCCGGGACGTCATCAGGTGCTCGCACCTCATCTTGCTCTTGTAGAGCCTCGATGTCTTCATCATCATCCGATGATGTACTGCTATACCCGCAGTCTTCAACCCGTGGTTGTGGTGCCACTCCACCCGCATCACTGGGGCTATGCCCTTGATGTCCCGACGTACCGTCGGCCATACCAGTACCGGCATGCAGCGATGCTGCTGTCTCGCATCGAGCATCGCTCACCGGGTTACGTGCCGCTCCACGTACATCAGGGCTACGCCCAAGATGCCCCGACGTATCGTCGGCCATGCTATCAGCATGCAGCGACGCATCGCTCAGTCATCGCTCAGTGGATTGCGTGCCACCCCACGTTCAGTCCGTGAGCCTTGCTCGGGTCTCGCATCTTCGACGCCAGTGTCCATTAGCTCAGACTCCGATGTCTAGCACGTTGACCGACTCGGTCCAGTGCCCGCGCCAATATTCCTAGCAGAAGTGTCGCCAGACAAGGTTCGCTAGACTACGCTGCGGAGGTGGGAGACAAGACGCTTCGACTGCTGGGTCTGCCTCCTAAGGACGGTGCCCCTGTCCGCCGTACGGTTTATTCCTTGATCGTCGACGAAGCCGAGGACTGTTCCCCGCCTCACACGCCTAACTGCGTGAATCCGGCGTCAGCATGCGGACAAGACGACTGCCTCGAGGCTCACGCGGGCCTGAAATTGGTCTGCCTGGAGCCCAAGATCTCAGTTCCGCGCCTGAACGCTTTGAAGATATTCGTGGCAAAATATTACAAGAAGAACGCTGACGGAGTACGGGCTTCTATCAAGGCAAGGGGGTTGCCGAAGGATCGAGTATCTCCGGCGTACGTCGTGAAGCCATCCGTCAAGAGAGTACGCTTCAACAGTTCGTCGTTGTATGCCGAGCGTTCGGAGGTGTTCCCAGAAGGACCTCTGAGTCAATCGGAAGAGGATAACCTGAACCAGAACGCTGACGTGATTGCCAAGGGAGCGACTCAAGGGCGATGAAGGAAGCCCGGACTGCGAGAGGGTTGGTGGACTGAAGGAGAAACCGAGGACGCAGCCGCCCTAGTCAAGAAGGGCAAGAGGGTGATTGGGACGGTGAGCGGAGTAGAGGCACTCTCCAGTGGCTATTTGGACGGCACCCCGGCAGAAATGCTGATTGACTCGGGGGCCGTCGCCAGCCTACTCAACGTACGGGTGCTGAAGCGAATCGGCCGAAACAACGAACCCCTGCGTCCCTATCGACGGAGCCTGAATGGCGTCACCGGACACCGAGTTGGCATCAAGGGTGTCATAGACATACCTGTGAGACTGGGGACCCACGAGATAGTTCGACCGTTCGTGGTGGTGAACCAACTCCACGTAGACGCTATCCTGGGCACCGACACATTGAAGGCGTACCGGGCCGTGATCGACCTGGACCACAACAAGTTGACCTTGAAAGACTCGGGAGAAGTGTTCCCGTTGGGAACGCCTCGGGTGGAGGAAACGCTCGACTCAAGGATGAGTGCTACGGTGCGGCTTCGACCAAGGGGCCAAGCGATAGTCGTCACGGAGGTTCTCGGGGAAGTTACCGAGGGCACTACTAGTCGAAGGACTGCCCGGGCTCGACGAGACTGTGAAGGTGGCCCGTTCCCTGTGCACTGTACAAGAAGGCAAGCTGTTAGTCGAAATCTGCAATGCGTCCTCGGAGAATGTGGTGCTACGCAGAGGAACTCTGGTGGCAGCCGTGACGGTCCGCCTTTCCGTCCGAATGTGAGATGCCAGCCTGCCGTAAGCTAAAGGCGGAACCCGGACGCCAACCTCCTGGGATCGATGCAGTCATCAGTCGGACAGCCCCGGATGCGTCCTCGCCTCCGGAACCCATGTCTAGCCTCAAGAAAGCGTCTCAAGAAGAACTGAGCGTCGACTTCGAAGGGTCTAAGCTTAACGAGGAACAGCAAAGCCTTATGCGCGGACTGCTCAAGGACTTCAAGGGTCTGTTCGTGGAAACCTCAATGACTCCGGGCCGGACGGATCTGCTGGAGTTCTCGATCGACACTTGGTCGCAACCGCCCATAAAGCAGATACCCTACCGTGTGTCGAAGGCCGAAGGCGACGTGATGGAGGCTGAAATTCAACAGTACCTAGACTTGGGGCACATTCAGCCGTCGACAAGCCCTTGGGCCAGTTCCTATGCTCATGATACGAAAGCCTGATGGCGGTATCCGCTTCTGTATCGATTATCGTCGCCTGAACGCTGTCACGGTGAAGGGCTGCTATCCCATGCCCCTGATCGATGACATACTTGACCTGCTGGGGAACGCTAAGTTCTTCTCTACCATGGCCATTGCGTCGGGATACTGGAACGTCCCTATGGCTGCTGACAGCGTGGAGAAGACTGCCTTTACATGCAAGTATGGGCTGTATGAGTGGCTGGTGATGCCTTTCGGACTCTGCAATGCAGTGCCAGCCTTCGAAAGGCTAATGGAAGGTGTCCTCGTCGACTTGAAATGGCGCACCTGTTTAGTTTACCTAGACGACTGTGTGGTGTTCAGCGAGGACTTTCCTACGCATCTGCTGAGACTGCGCCAAGTACTGGAACGTATCCAAAACGCCGGTTTCAAGCTGAAAATGAAGAAATGCCGTTGGGGACGCGACCAAGGGTCTTTCCTCGGACATGTAGTCACTCCTGCTGGAATCCTGCCCAATCCTGAAAAGGTCAAGGCTGTCATCAATATCCAGAGGCCTCACGACCTGCACACCGTGCGTGCGTTCCTCGGCCTGACCAGCTACTTCCGACGATACATTCCTGGCTACGCCGGAATCTCGGCCCCGATCGAGAGACTGAGGATGAAGGGTGCTGAATTCCGATGGACTGAGGATTGCGAGGCTGCGTTCCTACAGATAAAGCGCCGGCTTGTGGAGCCTCCCATTCTAGTATATCCTGACTTCTCCCTTCAAGCTCTACGTGGACTCTTCCAAACTCGCCGTCGGCGCCTGTTTGATGCAGACGGTAGACGAACGGGATCGCGTGGTGGCCTACGCGAGCAAGCTACTCGTGGGCTCCGAGAAGAATTGGATTTGTAAAGAAGACGGCACCTCAGAGATTGAATGCTGGGGTATCGTATGGGCGACGCGCAAGTTCAGGTGCTACTTGGACAGGCAGGAATCTGACTTGTTCACGAACCACAAGGCGTTAACCTGGGTATTCAGCGCTGAGAACCGTACCAACAATGCTAAATTGGCTCTCTGGGCGATGGAACTCTCGCAACTGAGGTTCAAGGTACATCACAAATCCGGTACAGCCATGGGTCATGCGGACGGTCTCTCCTGTCTGGAACCTAGGACGGTCGGCGCGCTGACTATGGCGGATCTATTAAACGACCCCGCCGACGACAGTGACCGAAGCGTCCTAGTCGGGGAGCCGAGGGAGGACGCCGACCTGAACCAAGGAACGGAGGCCATTCCAGCACCGGGTTTGATCAAAGTCGGGGAGCAAAGACCCCACTTCGACCCGCCTGTTGGGGAAGCTGGGATGGAGGACTCCTCGGGCGTCAACGAGACAGGTGGTCCCGCGGTCCTCGCTGATCCGGGAACGCTCAATCCAAACCTCGTCGAAGAAGTCCTGGAGTCTACCGAGGCCTCGCCCGTAGATGAATTTAGCCTGGACATGTTACGCTTCATTGAAGAACAGAGGCGAACGCCGTGGATGTTAGCGATGATCGCGTTCCTGGACGCAGGGGCTCTGGCGCTGAACGCCCAACTTCGAGTGAAAATCCTACAAATGGCTCCGCACTACGCCTTGAGGAACGGCTCGTTGATGCGGAAAGTGCACCTGAAAGCGCACATCGGCCCGGCCCGGACGATCCTCGTCCCTGTCGTGCCGCTGCCCTTCATCGAAACGGTACTTCACTATTGCCACTCGGACGTGCTGTCGGCTCATGCTGGATTGACCAAGACAATCGATAAGGTGCGCAAACATGCGTACTGGCAAGGATGGAAGCGTGACGCTACGGAATATGTCCGGGCTTGCTCGGTCTGTGGTAGCGGTAAAGGTTACCGACCCTGGAAGAATGGGTTGATGCAACCTATGCCCGTCGAAGATCTATCAGGATTCTTGGTGGTCGATGCAATCGGTCCTCTGGTTACTACGCCTCGAGGACACAAGTACATCCTCATGTTCGCCGACTACTTCACCCGTTGGGTGGAGGCCTTTCCGGTGGCCAACCCGGACACGCTCACCTTCGTGAACCTGATGGTAGATGAAGTGATAGCCCGACATGGCGTCCCCGAACGCCTGCTGAGTGACCAAGGCCCGAATTTCATCTCCGCCTTGGCTCAGTCTTTTTACGAGACTCTTGGAATCAAAGAACTGTTCGGTGCCGCCTACCACCCTCAGATGCAAGGGTTGGTAGAACGCTTCAATGGTACTCTGCTGGGAATGCTACGGATGTACGTCAGCTAGACGCAGGAGGAATGGGACCTGTACCGAACCTCCTACCACGAGGCTCTCAAGGACTCTCCATTCTTCTGTCTCTACGGGAGGGATCCGGTACTGCCGTTGGACCTGGCCTTCCTCGACACTACCAAGGATTGGAAGAGTGATGAGATCGCCTCCTACCGACGCAAACTGTTCCTCTCGTTGAGGGATTCGAGACGCTTGGTCGAGCGTCAACTGTTGAAAGCGCAGGGACACGAACAACGACTAGCTGACCAGATCGAGGTGAAGTTCGGAGATGGGGATGCCGTCTGGGTGTACCAGTACTTCCGTGCTCGTCGGGGAGCGACGGACCAAGCAACTGGCCTTCGCCTGGCACGGACCCTACTGTATCGTGGATCGTCTTGGCGAGAACGCTTATCGAGTGGCTATCCCCAGTCATCCAAACTGTAAACGTCAACCGACTCAAGGCTTATCGAGGACGCATGAGTCGGCCGTTCCCGAATGAAGTCCCCGAAGGAATTGACACTCAACCGGATGCTGATGACGACGGCCCGTTATCTGAAGAAGATCTACCGCCCACGAGTTGTGTGGAACGCATCGCGATAGGAGGAGAAGAAACCGCTTTCTCGGGTGTTGGGAGCCCGATAGTCGACGTTCTAGCCAAGAGGGTCAAGAGCCATGAAGAACAGTATTTGGTATTGACGGGGTCGTACGAAGCTTGTTGGAGGCCGACTAGACTTCTCCTCCCCGATTACGACGTCCTCATCAAAGAATTCGAGAACGAACACCGTCGAGAGAACGGTTGGCCGGAGCTCAGACGCAGCGTACGGTTGGCGGAGGCCAACGAGGCGGCTGACGAGGATGAACTGTTGTTGTAAGGGAGTGAGTGGAACACTGCTTTTGTCATTGAAGCAGTGGAGAAGAGCCGAGTTTCAAGGAGAGACTCGAGGAAAACTACGTGATAGTTCCTGCGCAGCGGAGTGCTGCGTTGGGACGATGGATATTGATGAAAGTTAAACTTGCGGGCCCCGAGGCCGACGCAAGATGCGTATGGAAAAGAAGAGCGTGTGGAACGCTCTCCAAAAGAAGAAAACGTGAGATGAAAACGGAAAAGATGATTAAAGAAAGAAATGGAGCGTGGGAGAACGGCTCCCTACGACGACTGACGCCCGTGGAACGACTTAACTTACGCTTGGAATTTGCTGACCGAGGCCGGCGTCGGGGAGAGCGATGAGGCGTCTTCTCGGCCTCATTCTTCGCCCTCCTCGAGCTCTTCGTCGGCCTCCGCGTCGGTCGGCGGCGGATACTGCAACTTCCGTACTACCCCATGAGCGTCGTCCCACGGAAGGACATGCTTCAGTGGCGCGAGAGCGGTGTACGAGCCGTCGGCGGCTTGGAAGGACGCACACGTCGAGTGAGGGACCTCGCCAGGAGCGTACGGCGGGATGTCGAGCTGCCTCGCTGCCTCCTGAGGCGTCTCGTGCCGAACCTTGACGTGAAGGTCCTTGATCCGAGCGTTCGAGCAGCGTTCGCCCCAGACACCCTGGTTCATGTTACCGACCCAGTGGTCGGCGGTGTGAAGCGGGCGCGTGATGTCGATCAGCACTTTGGCGAGGGCTCGGTCGCTCAACCGGCTCTCCGCCTTCGGACGGTCCGGGTCCAGGGCCGCAGTCACCTCGAGCAGTTCGGGGATGGTCTTGAATCCGTCTTGATCCAACTTGTGGGGCTTGACGGCGCGGCGCATCTTGCGGAGGTACTCATCCTTGTCCCGACGGAAGAGTACCCCGAGGTCTTCGATGAGCGGTCCTTTGTTGGACTTATCGTTACGTGTCTTGCCCGGTTGACCTCCCCATAACATCAGATCGCGGTGTCCGCTTGGCTCGAGCCGGTGGAGGAAGCCGTAATAGCCCCAGACCTCGATGCATCGGCTGATGAACTCCAGCCGCAGAGCAACGGCGTACATATTCCGCTTCCGGCGATGCGTCTGCGCCTTGCTGTCCACGAGAGGAGCATGGAGACCCCACTCCCATGCGATGTTGCGGATGGACATGAAGAAGCGCCAGTGGGCGACGTGCAGCAACGGGAACTATTTGGGGTCATACCAAAGGCGTTGTCCGCACCACGGGTACGCTTGGATCTCCGGAGTCGTGCCCCGACGACGAGCCGATTCGTACAGGCGTTCCAGGTCGTGACGAACGCTTGGAGGAACTTTGGGCGAGTAAACGAAGTCGACGTAGGACTTGGACTCTTGTTCGGCGGAAACCGGAGCGGCGTACTCGGGATCGGCGCCAGTCAAGTCGATGGACGGAGACGCTGGAGTCGCGGACGGCGAGCTGGTCTTGGGAGGCGAGGCGGAGGACTTCAAGCGTTTGACGCGCCGCGCTGGGGCCTTCCTGTCCGGTGACGCCGAACGCTTGTCCATGTACACCGTCAATATGGGGTGTTCTGGAGCCAAACCAGTGGCGTGCTGTCGTGACGGCGCGGGGAGGAGCGAAACCACGCCTTCGAAAGCGTCGGCTGCTTCCTCCAGGTCTCCATTAATCACCGCTCGGGCCACGCCATCCAGGAACTCGACGCCGGTTGAAAACTCGTTCACCGCAATGATCGGCCGCATCTTGGCCCAGAAGCGGGCGCTGGCGATGCGTTCCCCCATCTCCGTAAGCTCACCACCATGGACGCGCTCTTCCAACTCAGTGAGCTCCGTCACGCGCTTGATGAGGTCAGCCCCGCTGATTTTCTTGTCGTTGCTCATCTTGGAGTCTTGTCGTCGCCGGCGGAAGTTGGAGAATGAGGGCTTTCTCTTTGCTTCCTCTGGCGGGTTACGAGTGATGGGAACGGATCGGATCGTTAACCCTGCCGGGAGAATGTAAAGAAAGTGCCGAGACGAGGTGGCTGACTGACCCTCTGGGACAGGGGCCTCTCTTCTTCAAGGACTAATGCCTGTCGCGACCTGCGTCGACCCCAACCGTGGCTTGTACGTGATGTCGGCCTCTGTCCGTCAACGGTTGTTCCCTGGGGAGTGGGTCGTGGACGCTCGGAACGCTGCCTTCGACTACCTCACTAACGGTTCTGCCCTGCGAGAGGCACAAGTTCACCGATGGAGTCCGTGTGGGGTTTCGACCTCCGCCAGTACGCAAGCGCGGAGTATGTCCCCATGCACTGCTTCACGGTGGTGTGCGTGGTGGACTCTCTTCGCGCCATTCTGGAATATCTTCACGACTTTCGTGGGCGAGGTGTGGCGTGTTGCGTGGGCATGTTCTCAGCGTTCCTCTCGCGTTATCAGTAAGGTCCCGATCTGAACAAACTGGGAGGCCCGGCGTACGCATTCGCCCTGTGGGGTGCGTTACTCTCTGTGCCCGATGAAGTGCTGAAAGACGATGAGGAGAAGTATGGCGTCTACGGCCAAGTGCACCGGGCCTGGTGGCACACCTACAAGGTCACCTTCTTCCAGTACACCCCAGACCTGATACTGAAGACTGGAGTGTCCCTGAAGAATTACGTGCGGGCTAACTTGGAGGCGGTTGCTCTCGTTTGGAAGCGTCTCTGCGAGGCCCTCGCCATCGTGTGCTGGGCGTTCCTCTTCGTGTTATCGATGGTGATTCACGTACCCATGGCTTTCTACGACGTGATGGAATACCTGTGCTTGGGGGGCGTGGGTGTGACGCTGGTGCTGGCTGCGTTCAACGTTCTGAACCATGTCTTCGAATGGACGGTGTGGGGGCTCCACGGCAGCGGAGTGGTCATGATGGTGGGCCTGATCACCCATGCGTGGCAACAAGGCAACTCCGTCCAGCGACTGCAAGGAATCTCGCCAACAACCGTACTCGACAAGGCTCTCGAAAGCGTACGCAAGAACGCAGGGAATCGCTCTCGCGCCGAAACGGATAGCCTGCTGAAATTGCGCCAAGACGGAAACGCGGCTCCGGAGGTCTTTCATGACGCTCGGAGCGTCAACGCAAATCTCGAGGTCATCGATTCACGGATCAGGGCCGCTGCCAACAGTGGATTTGAGTGGGGCCCGAATCCGAATCCGAACATCCGGACGCACGCTTGTCGAGGACGCCAAGCGGGTAGTTGGGGAGAATGTCCCGCACCCGGGTGGAACGGTCCGGTGCCGACCCAAGAGTTGAACCCGCCGGCGAACGGATCGGCCCAGTATGGTGTGGAATACCTCGTTTAGTGCACTACCGACCTTCGCCCATCGAGATGATGCTAGATGGCTGCCCTGACGCGAGGTGTGATGAGCCCGAGTTCGACAACCAAGGACGTGGTGTCGGCTAGGACGGACGTCAAGACCGCCAAGCATGCGTACCAGCGATGTAAGTGAAGGGGTGCCAAGATATGGATCAGGATCAAGTGGAGACCAAGATGGCAAGGCACGCGAGCAGCGTGCAAGTCGTGAGCTCAGTCGTAAATCTTCCTTAAGCTAGTCTAGACTAGGACGCTAACAAGAGTTTATTCTTTTGAGTTAGTGTTGCTAGTTCTAGTCTACCACTTCCGCCATCCTCACACCGCCCGGTCCTCTTCAACGGACCCGCAGCTACTCGATCTAAACGACTTAGGGAGGGTGCGCGACACTCAAGACAGTCGAGCTCAGTGGCTGTATGATTTGGGGCAGCGACGCCGAGCGAGCGCAGTGCCGCCGCCGCGCGTTTGCCTACCAGGCGCGATGCGGTCAACCAGCTGTGTATTACTCTGTCACCGAACGTTGCCGAATCGTTTGTGATGGCCCAGTATACGGGCATCACGTCCATTGACGCACTCTTCGACGCGAATATGGCTGACCTGCCGAGACGATCGGCACTCCGTGCTGGCTTGCGCAACGACGTGGTTTCCGCCCACCTCTTCATGCACAACATGGAGGCCTTTATCGAGCACGTGCTCAGTGTGGCTCCGAAGCAGATGAAGAGCAAGGCCTTTGGCGGCCTCTTTGGTGATGTCGAGGTCTACTTCGGCATTGAGACTCAAGGCGGCGGCACGCTGCACGCTCATTTCCTCATTTGGCTTGTCAACGCGCCGCCCAACACTGACGCATTCCGTCAAGCCGTGACCAAGTATGGTGACTATAGTGACCAGTACTACCGCGACATCGCTGCCTATACCGACAGCATCGTCAGTACATCACTGCCGCTACACGTAGCAGCGTCGAGTTGCTTGTTTTGCGGCCATTCACTCGCCGATCCGCGCGATCTGCCGATACCGCCCGAAACGTACGAAAGCCCCAACACGGGCCGAGATAGTGCCCAGGCAGAGCCACTGCTCGTGCAATGTCCGCAATGTGCACTCTCAGCACGTGTTGCGACGCGTTCTCCTGCAGCATCGACCATCGCGCGTGGCAGCGAGTTATGTGGAGTGGCGTATCTGGATTGGCCGCAGATGCACCGTTCACATTGCACAGCCAGCTTACACATCGCCATGGACATTCTGAAGTCACTGGCGAGGCCCACAGATCGATCTGCATGTTCTATATATATTGCAGAACTTTTAGATTTTTATAACCTTCCTGGATCTATACCGATTGAAAGCCCAATAGTTAAGGATCGGTCTCTTTAAACAGAATTCTCTGTGTCATCGATGTTGTACCTCCTGTTCTGATGGCGAGCATGTTGCCCTTGCTGCTCGCGGAACTTCAAGCCCAGCAAGTTGGTCCTACCGCTAACCGGTTAGCCGGTTGCATCTTCTGAATTATGCAGATAACGGTTTGAAAATGAACTCTAACCGGTTTGATTTTACGAGCCGATTTTACAAGCCTTGCTCAATGGCATTGCCATTGAGCAATGCAGTTCGATCTCACCTGTCCAACGTCTTGATTTACCCATCCAATGGCATACCTGTCCACTATCGATCCTTCGTTGGCCATGGTGCGCAAGACGAAGACGTCGGTGTCCACGACCAAGCGCGCCACGTGCATCGACAAGGATGTGAAGACGACGATGCTGCACAGCCGCGTGCTGTCATTTTTGTACGACCTCATGTGGAGCTACCGCTAAGACTTTTCGCAGCTGGCCTGCTGTCTGCTGCTCGTGGAGGCCGTCGCGGGCTACTTCATCATCCAGCGCGTGCCGTACACGGAGATCGACTGGTCCACGTGCATGCAGCAGGTGGCGTTATTCAAGGCTGGAGAGCGCGACTACATGCAACACGTGTACCCGGCAGACGTCCTCTACATCTACTCGTTCCTGCACTCGGTCACGGACGAGGGCAAGAACATCCTCCGCGCACAGTACATCTTCCTGGTTATGATCGCCACGGTACTGGCCATCTACTACCGTGCGCGCATGTTGCCGCCCTGGGCCACCGTCTTCCTGTGCGTGTCCAAGCGTCTGCACTCGATCTTCATGCTGCGCATGTTCAACGACGGCATCGCCATGACGCTGCTGTTCATTGTTCGCACGCCAGCGTTGGCGCTGGGGTTGCGTCTTGTTCAGTATCGCCGTGTCCGTCAAGATGAACGTGCTACTGCTCGCGCCCGCGCTCTTCTTCCTGCTGCTGCTGCCGTGCGGCATCCTGCGCGCAGCCTGGTACCTATTCATCTGCGCAGCCATCCAGATCGCTCTGGGGTACCCGTTCCTCAAGCACAACTGGTGGAGCTACCTGAACAAGGCCTTTGAGCTGAGTCGCGTGTTCACGTTCAAGTGGATGGTCAACTGGCGGTTCCTCGACGAAGAGACGTTCGTCTCGGGCGGCTTCGCCGTCCTGCTGCTGCTCGGCCACCTGTTCTTCATGGTGCTGTTCCTGGACAAGCACTTCAACATCATCGGCACGTTCCGCGCCGTGCTCATGAAGCCGTTCGCCATCTACGAGCCGTTCCCGATCCAGAGCGAGATCGTCGTGACGTCGCGGTTCATCCTCAACTTCACGGGCATTGTGTTCTCACGTACGCTGTACTACCAGTTCTACTCGTGGTTCTACCCTACCTGCTGTGGTGCTCGGACCTGCCACTGCTTCTCAAGATGGCGGCGCTTCTGAACAACGAGTACGCGTTCAACACGTTCCCGTCGACCACGATGAGCTCGCTCATGCTGCAGATCACGAACCTCTTCCTGCTCATGTCGCTGTTCCTGAACCAAACGTCGAACTCGTTCGTGCCATACCTGGACGCCGAGGCGCGCACGAACCTCATCGCGTTCGTCAACGAGGAGTGCTTCGACGGCGCGCGCCTGTCACAGCGCTGTGGCGAGGAGGCGTGGCCAAGACGTGGACCGGCGGAGCGAGGACCGAGGCGACGGTGAGGCGAGGGGAGTCCGATAGTGGCCCTCCCCTGTTGGAGGCCACTTGGTTGCTTGGTAGTAAAATGAAACGTGAATTGAAGTGAGGAAGGCTCTTACGGTTCCTGGGCTAGCTGTCGCCAACGGACGGCTCACAGCCCTCTACCAACTATCCAGTGGCATGTATCCTAGAGCCTATCTATTCCTATCTTCTGATTTGGCTATCTGCCAATGATTTTCCTACAAACGTCCGCGTCGCTTTGTTTCCTTGATCATGGTGCGTAATATAATCGCTTGTTCGAGAACCTTCTCGATTTTCAGCCAATCAGACCTTCTCAATGTCCCAAGCTGACGGCGTAAACGGAGCGGGCGTATTGCTCAAACTTAGTTTTAGCCAATTACGACGTGGGTACACATATAAAAATGCAGCTTGCACCTCACTGCTGACGGATTGCTTCAGCACTCCGTCACATGACCTCCCTTCGAGAAAGCGCCTCCTTTTAGAAAAGGTTCTCGCTGTGCTTGGACTTCCAATAGAGGTCGATGAGACCAGGGATCTGCTTTAGATTCTCTACAGGTTCCCATGTGGCCTCGTTCTTGGTGTCGCCTAGCCGCCAGATCTTGTACTGCGGCTTACCCTTGTACTTGCGGTGGTTGATCACGGCTTCGACCGGTTGTCCTTCTGTTCCATCGGCTAATACAACCTTATTCACCTTTTGCCTGCGCTTTGGATCTTTGCGGTACAACTTCAACAGTGACGTATGGAAAACTGGATGCAACTTTAGGTTCTTCGATAGTCCCAACTCATACGAGTCCTGAGATACCTTCTTCCGGACCGGGAAAGGTCCAATGAACCTTGGAGCTAGTTTCTTCGACTGTGCGTACCCCTTGTGGCGGATATCCAAATTATTTCCGTCTAGTAGCACCATGTCGTCAATTTCGAAGTCTTGGACATGTCTGTTCCTGTCGTAGTAATGCTTCATGCGCTCCTGTGCTTCACGCATACGGTCTTGCGCGACCTTGAGGAAGACTTCTTGTCGGAGTACGAACTCTTTTGCTGCTTTCTCCAACTTCTTGAACTCCGGATCTGCCGATACATCATCGGGCATGTATGGAATATACCCAAGATCCGCTTCAAATGGTGACATGCTGATCGTGGCATGCCGGTGCCTATTATAGGCAAACTCTGCCAAATAAAGAAACTCATCCCAATCATTCTGGGCTGGGTTGATGACTCCACGGAGAGAATCTCCGATAAAACGGTTTGTACGCCATCCGTCTAAGGGCTAAATGTCGATGACAGGTTATGCTGCGTTCCCATTGCAGCAATGACAGCCTGCTAAAACGTGGACGTAAATTTGGAGTCACGATCAGACACAATCGTCTTCGGAAGTCCATGATCTTTTACATAACTCTTCATGAAAACATGCGCAATATCCTCTGCGTTGTCTGTCGTCTGCGTTGCAATAAACTTTGCACGCTTGGTCAATCGATCCACGATGACCATGATAGCATTATAGCCATCCTTGCTGGGAGGTAGAGACACAACAAAATCCATCGAAATGTCGACCCATCTACCTCGTGGTATATCCAGCGGTTGAAGTATTCCTAGCGGTTTCGTTTGTCTTGCATTGTTGCGCTGACACTGTTCACAAGTGTTCACATAGCGCTGAATGTACTTCATCATCTTCGGCCAATAGTACTTTTCTCGTACTGCGACATAGGTCTTGTAATACCATGGGTGGCCTGTCGTGACTGTATCGTGGTTCTCACAAATGACTCGATTCTTCAGATCTTCGTCATCTGGAATGTATAGTCTAGGACTCTCATCTTCTCGCGTCTGATAGTACAGTACGCTGAGTAATGCGGGACCTTGTCTCCTTGCTTAAGCCTCTTGACAAGTCCCTGCAGATCCTTGTTCCACGAGTACATCTTCACTGCGGATTGTGCAACGGTCATGTTGTTCTCGACCATGGTTGCCACAATTTCACGGTTTTGAGCCGCGTCGAGGAGTTCCTTCAAGCTCACTTGTGCAGCCTTGTGCTCGAACTCCGGGTTTCTCGACATCGCATCTGCGACTACATTGGTCTCTTCTGGTATCCACTTGAACAAAGGCTGAAACTCCGCAAGCTTGTTGAACCATCGCGCAATGCGTCGATTCGTTGTCTTCTGCGTGAGAAGCATCTCGATACTCTTGCGATCAGTTTCCACCAGGAAGGTTTTGTCGAGAAGATACACGCGCCATGTCTTCAGCCCATGCATTATAGCGAGTAGTTTCTGTTCGCGAACTGGGTAGTTCAGCTCTGCTGGTTTCATCTTTCGGCCTGTATAGGCTATTGGATGCTCCAACTCTCCCTCATATTGAAAGAGGACTCCCCCAATTGCGAAATTTGAGGCGTCCATTCGAATACCGAAAGGATTGGAGAAATCAGGAAGACTGAGAACCGGGGGTGATGACAAGCGTTTCTTTAGCTCGTCAAAACAGAGTACTTGGTTCTCATCGAGTTCAATAGCATCTCGAGAACGTTTTCCCTTGATACATTCATGCAAAGGACCGGCAAACTGCGCAAAGTCCTTGCAGAATCTGTAGACCGTGTCGCGCACCCTCCCTAAGTCGGTTAGGTCGGGTAGCTGCGGGTCCGTTGAAGAGGACCGGGTGGTGTGAGGACGGCGGATGTGGTAGACTAGAACTAGCAACACTAACTCAAATGAATAAACTCTTGTTAGCGTACTAGACTAGACTAGCTTAAGGAAGATTTACGACTGAGCACACTACTTGCACGCTGCTC
>KV735943.1:1725-14456 GCA_000500225.2 Phytophthora pinifolia | reverse complement strand
CTTCGAATGTACGGTCGCGTCGGCTGTAGCTCGCTTAAATCAAAGCATGAAATCAGTACTTGAGATTTGTGTAGCCAAGCGTTTTTACGGACTTCTTACGGACGACCAGTCGCCTCCGTAGACCTGATTTACTGGCACCTTCCTCCAAAACAGGCTTACTGTCTATACAAATCAGAGCAGTCATCAGCCGCTCCCGGGGTGGAAGCCTAAAACCACGATCCACAAATCTGATCTAAACCTTCCATAGATCAGGTAATCCGTCACCCTCTGATACAAAGCGAACCTTCAAGCCCGGAACAAAAATGTCACCTCTTTTTAGTGGCTGTTAGTATCATCGCGACGGGTAAAATCCGCGCTTGTCGATTTGAAGCGTCGGACGTCTGATCGGCGAGGTTCTTAAACCCATGTAAAACTTGCGCAAAATCGAGCTCTAGGAGGGAGATTATAAAACAACACCCTAACCCTGGYTMTAATACTTGGAGAAAACGTCTGTAAGAAGGGTGTAAGAAGTAGTAAAAAGGTGTTTGTTACATTATAGGGGGGCTTTGCCCCAATAAGGTATATGTAGATGACGTCTTGTGGACTGGATTTGAAACGTTGTACTTCCTCTGGTTGAAAATGATCGCAAGTTTCAACTTCCCGATTAAATTTCAAAGGTCTGGGCGCTTTTAGATTTAATTGGCTTATATTGAACCTCTACCCCTTCGCTATTGGACAATATTTTCACTGGCACGATTGGGCGGAGCTACAGCTTCGCCTCTGGTATTATCATATCCCGCCACGACTCACAGTAACACCCAGCAGCGCTCCTAGCGTATCTATGGGAAACCTTAGCGACAGGCAACGCGAATGCATCATTCAGGAGCTCCTAGTTCACAGTGTCAGCAGCAAGCTGCCCCACGGCGCCAAGACAGGAGTTACCAGTACGTTTAAGTGCCATCCGTCTGCAATTACGAGGCTATGAGCTCGCTATCAGTTTACATCGCCTAACGGCATCAGTGGGGGCGAGTGGAAGAGAAGGATCAAAGCAAATGCGGGCAGCAAGAACCTCGACCGAGTGGTGGCAGCTGAAAAGCTGAAGAGTGCGCCCATCGAGGATAGACGAGTCGAACGACGTGCAGCCGATGCAGCGGGGATTTCGAGACATGTGGTCCGAGAGCTGATGAAGGAGGGGGTAGCTTCACGCGTGAGTACTCGCATCAAACCAGCTTTGACAGCCAAGAACAAGCTTCATCGTGTTAGAGTGCTAGAGTGCTCGCATCTACATTGACGACGCCTCTATGGATTTCGAGACCATGGAAGACGTCGTCCATGTAGATGAAATGTTGTTTAACGAGGACAAGAACAAGCGGTATTACATTGTATTTGAAGGAGAGGCACCACCGACACGCAGTCATCGCAGCAAGAACTTCATCCCGAAGACGATGTTTCTCGCGGCTGTTGCTCGCCCACGGTTAGTTCCTCTTACAAGTGATAATTTGTGGTAACCTTTCTAAACCGATATTTGTTTGAAGCTTTGACCTGCACAGAAACAGCATTTGGGACAGCAAGCTTGGTATCTGGGCATTCACGGAAGAGTATGTTGCGCAACGTACGAGCAAGTATTGGACAAAGGGAACACTGTGTGTACGCAACATCGAGAGACACACGTGATGTCTACATGATGCAGGCCGTCATTATAACAGCGATGAGTAGCCACAATGGAAGCCTTTGAAGCTCAGATGGATAGCATTTGTTGACGCTTGGAGATGCAGGTAACCTGGTCTCGTGGAATGGGTGGAGCCTGTTGGAAGCGATTAGGAACGGCCAAGTTGCGGTGTTCCCGGTTTGTCGAATCGCCAATGCGATATGTGCATTGAAGCTTTGTTAAACATTGGCGAGAAAGCGCGGGACTGAACCCTTCGCCAGCTCAAGTGAAATTCGTAGTATTCACGATGAAAACCCGATGAGTAGTAGCGAAACAATTCAATCAGTCCCAACGATGCCCATGTTGCTTGACCTGGAGCTGTGGATAGTAGGCACGGTTGGGCGGGAAGACATCGCGGTTGTATACGTGCCTGCTAAGTAGGCGTTCCTTGCTCGTTGCTTGTGGACCAAAATGAGCCCCAGGGATCTTCTGGTTTGAGCAGCACGTAGTACTTTGGTTTGCTGGCTTTATGTTCATGAACCCGTAGAAATACGCCGGATAAAAAAAATGAAAGTCAGAAGCACCTTGCAGATGAGCACAGCGGTTGATCTCGCCAACGCCTTCAGTAGCATGGCGTCCTGCTTCAACGTTTTACCAAACAACGCCACAAAACAGACGACCAGCACCACAAACCACATATTGATCCCCACCACGAGAGAAAAGGAAGCGGGAACCCGATGACGCTCACCATTCCAACCATGAATATCAAAGCCGCAGCGATCGATACTACACGCATAACAATCGCTTGTCTGTGGTTCATCTCAACTGCCATTGGGAACTGCTCGAGAATCACTCGTGTCATCAAGCCAATCATGAGGATTCTCGAGCCCCAAAACAAGAAATTAGTGCTGGAACCTTCTCGCGGGTGCGCAATCGATCAAGAAAAAATCAACATGCACACACGACGCTGACAAGAGCCGCCCAATGCGTCGACGAAGCTTTTGCGGTAGCGTAGGCTCTCCTGAATCCTTTCGGAAGAGTGACGTCCACGCAGTTCTGCCTGGAAGATCGTCGAGAGCTTGCGCATTCGATGCCAGAGAGTGCGGGATCTCTCCCGTATTGCACATAATCCCAGCTTGTGAGTTGGTGAAACGCGTTTCCTCAGTTGAACTTCAACTGTTGAAGATAGATCATCTCCATGCTGGGTCGAGTGTCCGTTCTCCACTGCATTCGCCGGACTACGGCCGCTCCAGCGCACGAAATGACTCGCAGCTCTTCCACCCTTTTCCATCCGGCCGGTATCATGGTTCAATTGAAGCCGCAGCCCTTCTAGGCTCCCGTTCCTTCGACCACCTCCACAGCCACTGCACCACATCCAGGTCTCATCTGCCCGCAGCGACCTCCAGCGCCTCGGAGGACTGCCACTGGTAGTATGCCGGTCCGTCTGCAAGTAGTTAGTGCGTGACCATTCAGCGTTCTCCATTCAGCATTCTCCTCCCTCTTCTCGGCACTCGCCGTTACGAGCGTCGCCTTGGTCAAATCACCAACTGTCTTGTTCCTTGAAGACGTTCATCAGCGCCCACTTGTACGTCTGCCAGTCCTTGTCGTTCCAGTTCCTTCGCTTGAGTACTTCAGCGGCTTCGCCATTGGGCTCATAACCCTATTGGAACTTGATTCCTAGACATGACTTGGTTCCTGGGACGAAGCTTTACACTCTGGAAGGAAAAATGAAGACTGAATTGTTCGAGTCTAGCGCTGCTCCCTCAGAGCTCTTACCAACAATCACGGGTTCAGCCCCGTTCTCATATAATGACCTGGCTCAACGGTTTCTCATCACGTGTCCCAATGTGCCGTTGCGCCTGGTCTACAACATACCTTTCTGTTAATGGCCCATGCCTGTGTGTACGGCGACAGAGCTATCTTAATGGAGCACCCGGCTGCAAGGATTCCGAAAATACTATTTTATTAAATGATACAGTATTTTAGTCGAAAATTATTTATTTACGTCCTCGAATTTAAAATATTTATTTCCTTACCCATAAACCTGATAAACAGCGGACTTGAGGTCCAGTTTGACGAACTGTTGGCCCACACGACGTGCTCGCTCCATTGGAGCACGTTGTAGCACATTCTTCAATTTGACCAACACCCAGCCAAAACGCCCGCCAAATCCTCGCGAAGAGGCTCGAGGTCAGGTTGGAAGCCCGCCTCGACGTCAGCCAAGCCGCCTAAGAAGGTGAAGAAGGGCAAGCCGAGGAAGAAGGTCCGGACAGATCCGTTCACATCGAAGCACGTCTCGTCTTTCTACTTCAAATTCTTCCTTGCTAAGGACGGTGAGCCTACTCGGTCTACGTGTGCCGCTGTGGCGTCGAGCGCAGAATGGAGCCCAAGACTGGCTACACCAATCTTCTCGGACACATCTTTATGTGGCGCACGACCTTTGTCGCTGAGATGATGGGCGCCAGCCAAAACTGGAGCGTTGGCGGGTTCATCGACGACAAGACGCACAAGGTGTTCTCGTGATTGACATGGTGCTCTCGTGCAATCTTCCCTTATTCTCCTGCGAGACGCAGGCAGCTTCGGACTATGCTAAGATCGGCAGTCTCTCCACCGACAGCCTCGTGAAGTACATGAGTCTGCTACCGCAGGTTGAAACTGTGACCGGTAATATCCTTCCTAAGTCTTCGGGATCATCCTTAACGGGTGGACCTTCCGTTCGGAGCACTATATCGCGGTGTTTGCATTCTTCCAACACGACGGCAAGGCGCAGAACATTTGGCGCTGAGTATTGACGATGAAGTCGATGATCACACTGCCAGCAGTCATGTCAAGTTCCTGGACACCATCCTTTCCGACTTTGGCCGTAGCAAAGTCAGCATTGCTTACATCGTCGGTGATAACTGCTCCGTCAACGGTGCTGTCGCGGACCAGCTCCTGGTTCCGATGGTGGGCTGCGCGAGCCACCGTCTATACCTGGCGGTAAACTTACCTCTCGCCGGTGATAGCGATCTACTCGATAAGGCCCAACAGCTGATGTGCAAGCTAAACAAACCGCTGCTGGTGTTCTCGGAGATTACGGTGAGCTAAGTGTTTTGTGCTTTTGCGATAGTGACCCTGAAATCTAATATTCTGATTTTGCTTCTTGTAATTGGTCGAAAACCGATGATGCGACCTGTTCGTCGACAAGACACGCGCTGGTCTTCAACTTTCGCCATGTTCAAGAGGTACTTTGAGTTGAAGGAGTACCTGGACGACGGACAGCCGTGATGCCGTCACGTCGTAGGATAAGCAGCTGAACGTGATCCTCCACAACCTCAAGATACTCGAGTAGATGTCAAAGAAGCTCCAAAGTTGGGACAACATCACCCTACTGGACGTGCGCGACCTCTTCGACGTGCTCATTGCGCAGAAACCTGAGGTTGCATAGCTGAGCCGGCGATTGTCAACAGCGTCGACTTTGAACGCGCTTGTGTCAACGTGTTGCTTGGTCGCGAGGGCCGGCTGGCAACCAAAAATGTGTATGTTGGGGCCTATAGTCGCAGGAGCGGCTCCGTCTCGAAGTTCTGTGCCAACGCCCCCGCTTGAGCAAGGTTTTCGCCGAGCTTGTGCTCGATCAGGCAAGACGTATTAACTCCGCGCTTTGTCGATCATGTGGCGACAAGTGCTCCGACTTGTAATGTTGGTTTTGGTAGTAGGATACGGTTGAGGCGATTTGGAAAGTAATTGAGATTAGAACGTACGCAAAGCCTGTTTTACCTTACCTGCCTGCAGTATTGGGCTGCCGTGTCCAGTACGTTGTCGTGTCGTACCTTGAAGTAGCCAAGATGACGAAGTGCCCTGTTGCACTAGCCATCTCACCACACGATGGGTGTTGAACATGTTCCGTACTGCACTTACAGAGTGACACTCCAACTCGGCACATGCCGAGTCGCGTGACGCTGGACTTGGATTGTGGTAGCGAAATGTCCGCAACCATGACGCGGTCGAATAGTACACAAACTTGGTTGCTCAGCGCTGAACTTGCTCGCGAATCCAGTGATAGCTGAGGTCAATAATGTGATGCGATCGTTGCGAGACGCCTTCGCCTTCAGCCACGTATGGCTGTCCTCGTGGACTGTCACCTTGCCCACATCGAATCCCAACTCAAACAGCAGCTGCTTGAGTCCGATACACTCCTTGACGCCGTTGACAAGAGCCACATACTCTGATTCAGTAGTTGACAGTGTAACAATCGTCTGCTTCTTCGACCCCCATGTAATGCAGCACCACAACAAATCCTGTCGCAGACTTGCGCTCTCGCTCGCAAGAAAATGTAGCATCGCAGTACACCACCAGCCACAGCTCACGTTGAGAACATGGACGGTAGAAATTTCCATGCCTGCTGTCCGCGCGATGTAGCCAAGTATGCGCCCAATCACATCTTGCACAGTGCGCGTCGGTTGCTCGGTCTCTTGTGCGATCAGGCGCACTGCTGTAGCCGACTGACCGTTGATGCGTACAGCAGTGATCCGACTTCACGGTGAATCGACTCATTGATGACTTCCGTATCGTCGGCTGCTTGGCGCTGAAAGTTGCTGTCCATTGGTATCCGGGGCTGCGACCTGTTACCATGGTTAACGAACCGTTTCACAACCGTGGCGACGTGCTTCTGCTGTGCGATGGTCAATACATCACCGTCCTTGTTGATCGGTAATGCTGGCTTGAAATGTAGCAAGCTCTGATGCCACGTTGCTAAAAATCAGCATGGCGTCTACATAAAGTATCACAATCACAATGATGTCAGTTGTCCGCTTCACCAAGACACAGGAGTCGGACACTGCACGAATCGAATCCAGTCTCGGAACCTGGTCACAGTCTCATACCGGGCACGTGACCGGCTTAAGCCCGTACAGGGCTTTGTGAAGTTTCCATACCGTTTTGTCGTTACCCTCAGTAGGTGGAGTGACGAAGATGGTCTCAGCAAGATCGCTGGTCAGGAACGCTGCCTGCACATCGATCTGAAGGTAATCCCAGCCCAGTTGGACAGCCAGAGCAATAATGGTCGGTATAGAGTCGTGGCGGACAACGGGGCTGAAGGTCTCCGTGTAGTCCACGCCATACTGCTGCGTAAACCCTTTTGCCACTAATCTGGCCTTGTATTTGTCAAGCAATCCATCAGATAGTGTCTTGCGTCGGAATACCCACTTGGTCTGCACCGGACGCATTCGCTGGCGCGAACACTTCCTCGTAGGTGCCATTTCGACGTGGGCTGTATAGGGCCCTGTTTCTGGCTTCGCGCCACTGCTATGCGTCGGGCCGAGACATGGCTTCCTGTAATGTAAGCGGGTCGCTCAGCTCGCTGCCCAATGCTGTCTCCTCCGCGTGTTGTGCGACTGCTCGTAGTCAAGTCTACCAACGGATTTCTTCTTGACGCGTGTACTGCGAAGAATCGGTTGTTTCTCCGCGCGAGGATCAATAAGATGCTGCTCTGCCGAATCACTTTGAGGCTGTCCGCCATCTGCGTCACTCACTAGTTGGTTGCCATCAGATTCATACATCTCGACATCTTCATGATTCTCTTTTAGATAGCGATGATGTGCACTCGCACCCGCTGGCTCGTCGTGCACATATCACCATCCAGCGTCACCTCGGCACGCTTGACTCAAAGAACACTATAGTCATGGAGACAATGGCTCTCCCACTGCCTCCGTAACCACTGAGTACCCCAAAATGATAGACACCGCTCTTCTCGTACCCGATGAAAATCGCCTTGATCGTAGAGCAGACCTTCATCGCTCTCATAGCGGTGAAGCTGCGAGGTCAGCCACGAATCCTTGGCATCCTTGCCCGCGGTGAGATATCGCAAGAGAGGCGCTATGTCGGCGTCCTCCTTGTACGCATCGCGGTAGCGATCGTAAACGTCCGTGGTGACCCGCGTTATGTAGGCAACCTCGTAGTCAGGTCGACGCGGAAGTTCTACTCCGCGAAGAAAGACAGCCAGCGAGCGATTCGCTGCGACAAATGCGGCGAGTTGACCGCAGTCCGCAAGGACGCGTGATCCGTGTAGATCACGAAGGGCTTGCTGCCCAGGAGGTGCACCCTGAATTTCACGAGGGCGTACTTCATGGCATGTCGTGAACGGGGTAACTCCGCTCAGCAGCCTTAAGCTGTCTGGACTGAAACGAGATCACTCGTCCGTGTCCGTCGTCATCGACTTGCAAAAGTGCGCAGCCTATTGCATAGTCGGAGGCATCACAGACGACAATTAAACATGCCTTTGACTCGTTCGGCAACGCCAGGACGGGAGCTTGTTGAAGGCTCTCCTTGATTGCGTCAAACGCATCTTAGTGCTGGTTCTCCCAACACCAGTCGACATCCTTCTTCAGTAGTTCCGACAGTGGTCTAGCCTTCTCAGCGTAGCCAGGACTATGCCTTTGCAGATAGTTCGCCAGGCCTAGCCACTTGTGAAGGTCCTTCGGGGACCGTGGTGTCGGTCAGGTCGATATGGCCTTGATCTTCTCCGGATCAGCGCGTATACCTGTGCGACCGACAAAGCAGTTAAGGAACTTGATTTCCTCAGCCGGACAGACACGCTCGTCAATGTTGGCATAGAGCTTGTTGGCTCCAACACTTGACGGAGGTGCTCTACATGCACCTCAATAGCCGTCTTGCTTCCTTCAGCACGGCTATCGACGAATATATCGTCAAAGTATGTCTGCGTGAATGCACGCAAAGGTCGGAACAACTGCGTGACCAAGCGATTGAAGGTCACCGGGGCGTTTGACAGCCCTTGTGCAGCACACGCCACTCCCAAAGCATACCGCTCGAGGTACTCACCGCCGTGAGTGGGATGTCGCTTTCGCGCATCAGGATCTGATAGTATCCATATAACAGTTCCAGGGCACTGTACAGCGCACATCCTGTCATGCTGTTCAATAGAACATTCTTGCGAGGTATCGCTGTCTATGCCGGTACCGCCGTACTGTTCAGCTTGTTGAAAGCGTCAGCCAGACGTCACTTCCCGTTCGGCTTCCGAATGCAGAAGGTGGACGTCGAGCGGAGACTTGGACTCACGCACCATGCCTGCCTTTTGCTTGGCGGCAAAGAAGTCATCAATGACTTCACACTGTTCACGTGGCAGTGGCCACTGGCGCGTGACACAGTACTTTGTGCCGGGCACGAGGTCTATCTCGTGCCGGACTCCTCGGTCCGGAGGAAGTCGGGATGGTGGGTTCTCTGACACCACATCCGAGAACTCCCTCAACAAAGGATACACCGGATCCTTCGGGTTCTTGAGGATCTCAGACCCAGCGCGCGCCGCGCGCCGCTTATTGATCTCCTCCTGGATGTCCTCGTCCATAACCGAGGAAGAGTTCGACTCTTGAGGAGTGGGCTCAGGTTTTATGAGCACCATCTCCGAGATTACGCCGGCCTTTAACTCGGCCAGGCAGTTGTCGTACGACAACTCCTCGAGGTTCAACAACTCTATCACCTCGGGCAGTGGCTCCAACCGAACGCCGTCTGCCTTGACCCGCAGGCCTGTCACACCATCGAGGATACGGAAGTCCTCCTCGACTGGCTGACTAGGGCTAAAGGCTCCCGATCGATTGCATCGATCCGAGGCTGGTGTTTCACCAGACCACTTGCAGACTCAAACTGCTTCTCGGGGTGTGGAACTATGTTACCCACACTTGGAGCGCCATTCATGGTCTCCGGATCAGTTATGGTCTGAGCGACCCTATGTGGCACTTGGTTACCCGCATCTGGTGGAACTGTGTTACCCACACTAGGAGCGCCATTCGTGGCCTCCGGATCAATTATGGTCTGAGCGACCCTATGTGGCACTTGGTTAGTGGAACTGTGTTACCCACACTGGAAGCGCCGTTCACAGCCTTCCGGACAGCTGCAGCTGTTGGAGGTCCTCTGTTACCCACTTGTGGTCCTGTGTTACCCTCTTGTGGTCCTGTGTTACCCACTTGACGAATGCCCGTCGGCATTGTCAGAGACGGCGCCCGTACGGCGTGACGACATTGCGTGCAGAGGCCTGCCGTCGCGGCAGCCTCCACTTCAGACTCATATTGAGTCTCGACCCTCGGGTCCTGCGCTTCTTGCGCTCGGCTGGAAGCCCGGTCCATCGACCTAACCATCTGTGGCCCACGAGCTCCGCTCGCGATGGATGTGGTCTTGCGACCTGGTGGAGAGCCCACCGCAGCGGCTTCTCTGTTGTTGGAACTCACCTCAACAATGCCCATGTATTCTTCAGACACGTCTCGGCCATCCGCACGGGGGCCATGCCGTCTGGCAGAGGTGGGAACATGACTCACCGAAGCTCTGTCAGAGACTGGAGCCTTATTCGCTCCTATGGCCTTACCACGCCAATCGATCCAAGGCTCTTGCTATTCAAGCCACGGCATCCGTAGGATCAAATCGTACTTAACGATTCGGTGCTGTCAAAGTCCTCAAACTTGACAGCCAGGTCAATCTTGACCTTCGGTACACTAACCACTGTACCGTCGGCTAGTCTCACCGAGACCAGCCCGCTTCCCTTGCTCTCAAGGAGGGCATCGGATAACTTGTTGCGATTCCGTGCGACACATTGCCGTCGGGCAAAGTTCTTCGACGCCCCTGAGTCAATCAGGGATTTTCATATCCCCGTACACTTGCGTGTACCTCTAGCAGCCCTCCGCTGCTCTTCCTCGATTCGAGAGTCTCAGGGGCTAAGCCTCCATGGCGCGCGCCACCCGCGCACCTCTCACGGAGACTCAGGCTTTCCCCAGTAGGGGCGGAGCGCCCTACTGGTGACCTGCGTTCCCCTGTCCCTTTGGGCACGGCGTCTGCCAGCGTCCACGTGGACCTTGGGGGCGACTCAATGGTCGCGGGAAGGTTCGTCTTCCATGTCCTCCTGCAGGACAGACATGTTGCACGTGTCCAAGCTTTCCGCAAGCGAAGCAGCGGATGTCGCGCTGCTCGGCCGTGCCCAAATCCATTGGCACCGGCCCGTTGTTCGCTGGTGGCCGCCGGGCAGTCACAGGAGTACGAAACTGCTTATGGCTGTACTCATCTTGGAGGGCAGTTTGAACGGTTGCCTCCAGCGTACTCGCGTAGGCGCGGAACAATTGCGTCCGCGCCGGGCCTACCCGTAGGCCTTCCATGAAGACCGTCACCTTGACGTCTTCCGTCAGTGGGTTTCCCACTAGAGATGCCGCTAGCACACGGATCTCTTGCACGTACTCGTGCAGCTCGCGCCTCCTTGCTTGCAGGCGAGGAAGTGCTAGCGCAGGCGATACTCAATGTTCGCTGGCAGGAATACAGCGCGTAGCTGCTCCACCAGCTGGATGTAGAATGTGACGCATCCGGGAGACGTAGTCTCCATGGTCATCGCCCATGTCTTGGCACGACCACCCAGCTTTGATAGCGCAAAAGCCACTCGAAGTGCTCGTCCGAGAGGAGACCTGCCTGCATGGTGATCTCTTCTTCTCGGACCCAGAAGTGAAGGTTCTCTCCTTCCTCCCCTTCGTAGGGCGTCGCGTTCAGCCTCAACGGCTTGGGCTGTGGCGGCCTCGGCGTAGCCACGGCAGCTTGCATACAGCCTCGAACGTGAGCGATCAGCCCGCGTTCGTACGCGTCGAACGCATTGATGTGTTCGACCTGGTCTGTCGGCGACGACGTCGTCAGACCCCGCAGTGCATCCATTCCAAAGATGCCTTCGTCGCTTGAGGCTTGGCTTGAGCTCATAACCTGTTGAAGGATTAAGCGGGAGAATGAAGGTTAATGTGGGTTGTAGTCGTCAAAAGACGAAGTGAGTAGATTAGAGATGCTGCGCTTCTTCCAGCAGGATTAGATTGGTTGGTAGTTGAAGAGCTGCACTGGTCGATACTATAGTATAGTAACCTCTAAATTAAAAGGTCGCTGATTAAGATCTGGTACAATGTACCATTATGCTAAGCTTATCTGGCAACTGACTTCTCTGCTCAGTCCTAAAACAAGTTAATTGACTTGTTTTCCTGTTTCCTGCAACCAAAGAAATGCAAGTTTACAGTTTGATATATATGTACCTGAGCAACAATATCTACGGCATGTTGGCTGCAACGCTGTCGGTGTCATCAAGCGCATGTATCGAGGCCCCGCCAGGTTCTATTGTATGAAGCTGCTGCACTTCAACGCTGGTGGAAGTGGTGAACGCGTCCACGCCCACTCGACTGCCCCGACGCTTTTTCATGTGGAAATATTCAGCACCTGATCCTAGTAGCCAGGACCTTCGAGGTGATCCGCAGCGCCCAGTGTTCCCTCTATATGCGATGGGCAACTCGACCGCGTGCGCAACTGCAACGGCTGAGACTCCTGCGCAGTGAGTTTGCCCACGGTTCTCGCCTTGCCGTCAATCATTTTCCGCTCGCCTTCCTGTATCGATTTGGTCCTTGTCATCGGTACTGACATTCTATACCCAAGAGGATCAGCAGCGTTCTTGAGTGACTCAAGCCCCGAGGCATGTCTCGGTATATCCGTCAATTGGGAATCCGGGTCACTAAGGGCTGCTGCTGTATCCGACGCCTCAGGAAGACATAATTTGCTTCCATGAGAAGTTTGCGGCGTTTTTGGTGATTCCTGCGGGAAAACTCCTTGGGAGAAACCCTCTGTGACGGGCTCCGAGCCAATTTTCGGAATCTCGGGCGCCAGGTTGCGCCGTGTAGGCGACGACGCCTTCGTGTAATTGGCTACACTTGCCTCACCTCCGGTGGCGTCTTGCTTCAGGTTAGCAGCTTGGTCACGACTCGGGGAGGTTGACGCGCTCGTCGTCGTGCAACACTTGCAGCAAGTACTGTCGCGGTTTTGTTGTGATTGCCTTTCCAATCGCTCTATGCTGGCAGCCATAGAACTCATCATTTCCATCATGGTGGCCATTGACTTCTCCAAGCCCTCCATGCGAGCGTCTGGAACCACTTGASCTACTKTTCCGTTCGGGCTTGGGATTCTCACGAGCGAATTGAGTCGCTTGCTGCCCGTTTCGCCAGGCGAGCCCGGTGGAGACGCTTGTGACGACGAGGAACTCGTCAAATCCGGGTGGAAGGTTTGGAAACCGTACTTGATCGACTCGTCCGGCCTGTTAACGTCAATTCGATCGACC
>KV735940.1:5833-16427 GCA_000500225.2 Phytophthora pinifolia | reverse complement strand
GCACGTCTTGCTGTTCATGAACAGCCGGGCCTCGCCCACTGACCGCATCATCGCCACAAGAGGTTCTCGCTCGGGAATCTTGGCCGCGTACAAAGCAGTAGCACGAAACTCGCTCTGGTTGGCGAAGGCGGACTCGTAAAGAGCTGCGCAAATTTCGTTCACGAGCTCATTACTTCGTCGGTTTACTGCAGTCGACGTCGTAGCCACCGCGCTGTGAAACCTCACGAACGCACGCAGCGTATTCGCAAGTCCATGAGCCTCCTGTCGGCTTCGTGCCGCAGCTTCTTCCTCACTCTCTTCCCTCTCCTCTTCACGCAAGCATCGATCCGCGATTTCAAGAGCTAGACACAGTCCTTACTGTGAATAATACATGGATATTACACGGATGGTAATTTTTAAATTACGGGTCGGTTAATTTACAACCTGGACAATACATGTACAAAACCAGTATTTAAATACTGGTCTCGGCGGAAAAAAAAGTTGAGAGATGAGTCTGACGTCGTGTCCGCTGGTGGAAGGGCTGGCCTTCGACACGGGTCCAGAGGGCGTGTACGCCGTGCAAGACTACGCGATGGCGAACGGCAAGTCGGTGCGCGTGGAGCGCGCCAGCGGCTCGGACCGGCGGCTGGTATGTTCGTCCGAGCAGCAGTGCGCCTTCTACGTGCAGATCTACAGGCAGCGCATGTCGGACAAGAAGACGTACGGCAAGTGGTACATCGCGTCGCAGCAGCTGACTCACTCGGAGACGTGCGACTCGAAGCGGCGGCTCACCACACGGCAGATCGCCGAGCTGCCGAGCTTTTTAGCGGCCGTGCAGGCCAACCCCAAGGCCTCCATCGAGTCGCTCGTAGCGCTGGTGCGGGAGCAGCACGGTGTGTCCCTGGACAAGCAGGTCCGGCTCGTGTACCGGGCCAGGGAACTGGTGCGCAACGGCAAGGCTGTGGTGCGCAGCAACATCCTGCCCAGCCAGGACGCCCCCATCCCACCGAGGCAGTTCGTGCGCCGCTACGCCAAGGAGAAGAAGATGTCACCGGAGCCCAAGAAAGCCAAGAACCCGGACAGGATGGTGTGGACCGACGTGCTCATCGAGTCGCTGCTCATTGAGAGGCTCGTCAAGCACGGTCAGCAATTTATCGAAGCGGGCGAGCAGTCGCAGCATCGGGAGCTGTGGGAAATCATCCACAAGGAGTTCAACGAGCTGCACCAGGAGAACGTCACGGTGACGCAGTTGCGCGCCAAGTTCAGGTACCTGCAGGAGCAGTACATGCGGGTACGCGGCGAAGAGGACGAGGCCGCGCGAGATGTGAGCAAGACGGTCATCTACCCGCGCTGCTGGGATATGCTGGCTGAGTACTTCGGAGATGACGTGCCTCGAAGCACCCCCAGCGTGGGAGTCGACCACGACGAGCTGCCCACGCAGGAAGAGAATGGTACCCAGGCTGTCCACGCACCGAGCCAAGTCGAGAACCGGTTGATGATGCAATCGACTCCTGTTCAGGCGGTACCAATGCAGGCGACGCCCGTGCAGTCGACCATGCCTACTCAGTCCGTCTCCACGCAGAGTAGCCAGCTGATGATGCAGCCTCCTCAGCCGGTCTATGCCTATTCGGTCCCTGCGCAAGCAGATCCTCAAGCTCTGGTTCCATTAGTCAGGCAGGTGCCTTCGCCTGAACGTGACATGGCTCCAAAGAGGAGAAAGCTGGAGCCCCAGGATGCATCGGCAGTCCAAGAGGAATCCACTCTGTCAACGCTATCCGATGCGGCGCCGTCCAGTGGTGCAGCGCCGGATGTGGTGGAGAAGCTGGAGACCATTCAAAGTGCGCAGTGCGAGATGGCTCGATCCATGGATGGCATGAAACAAGTAGTGGAGCAGTCCAACGAGGCCATTCGCGGCCTGCATCAGGCGCTCAATCAGTCCAACGAAGTGAGCGCCGCTCTGTTGGACTTCCTGAGGCGCCAGCCATCTGCATAGGACCGGTAAGTGTGGTTTTATGCCCTTGCCCATGTGAAAAGCTTTTTCGAGGTTATTTGCAAGCCGCTTAAGTACGTTTTTTTACTTTCTTAGGCCGCGTTCGCCTGTTGATGGTGCTGGTTCTCGAACACCTGGAGCTCACGCCGCAGGATCTTGCCAGTCGCGCTTTTCGGAATGGCGTCGATGAACTCGAGCTGGCGCACCTTCTTGAAGGGAGCGACCTTCGAGGCCACGAAGTCCATGACATCCTCTTCCGTGAGTGCCGCCGCGTTCGTGGGGTCCTTCAACACCACGAACGCCTTGGGGATTTCCTCACCGAAAGCGTCTTTGCCGCGCACGCAGCAGGCATCCGAGATCTGCGGGTGGTTGCTGAGCACGTCCTCCAGCTCGGCCGGCGCCACCTGGTGGCCCTTGTACTTGATCAGCTCCTTGACGCGATCCACGATGAACACGAAGCCGTCCTCGTCAATATAACCAATGTCACCCGTGCGCAGGAAGCGGTCTTCCGTGAACACGCTCATGTTCGCCTCGGCGTTGTTCGAGTAGCCGAGCATCACCTGCGGGCCCTTGTAAAGCAGCTCTCCGTGCTCGCCCACAGGTAGGTCCTTGTCCGTGGCGGTGCATTTCACTCGAAGCTGCGTGTTGGGCAGCAAACGGCCCACACTTCCCTGATCATTTGCACAAGAGACGGTCAGTTTCCTAACGATTTACTAGTAAAGAGCATCGAAAGCAGCTCCTTCCTTACCGGCTTGCGATAGGCATCTTCAGCATAGTTGACCGCTGGCGAGGCTTCAGTCATGCCGTAAGCTTGCTTCACGGTAACCTTCAATCGGTCCTTGACAAGGTTCTCGACTTCCTTGCCCATCGGCGCTCCACCCGAAACGAGGAACTCGGTGGCGGAGATGTCGTACTTTTCAACGAGAGGGTGGTGGGCAAGGAAGAGCGCAACGGGGGGGGCGACGTGAGCTGCTCGGATCTGCACGACACAAGAAATGGGTTAGCAATGGCGCCCTGACTACATCAAGCACTGCGCACTTCACCTTGTAGGTGGACAACGTGTTCAGGAAAGACTCTGGCTCGAAGCGAGGGAGAATCACCTTGGCAGCGCCTTGGCATATCGACAGGTGCAGCAGCATCATGCCGTAGATGTGGAAAAACGGCAGCAAGCCAAGCGAGTAGCCGCCCAGATCCTCCACATGGTCGACTTGCAGCGCGTTCGACAGCATATTCCTCGCACTCAACGCGACCCCCTTCAATCCGATCACAGTCGCTAGATTGGTCAGGCACGAAAGCAGACATCTCGTTGGCCAGCACACGGACGCAATACCTTAGGAATACCGGTCGTGCCGCTCGAGAAGGGGAGCATGACGTTGCTCTCTGGGTCGATCTTCTCGAACTGGAACGAGTCGTCGTCGTGCTGGACCAGCTCACTAGACAGGGCCATATCACAGTCAGCATAGAGAGGCATAGCTCTATCCACGGCAGTATATGAAACGTACTCGATGCTCTTGAGACCTTGCACAGAGTCTTCACCGTGACCCATCGTATAGATGAACTTGCTCTCGACATTGCACAGACTGGCAGCCTCCGCCGCCGTCTTCTCGAGCTCCTTGTGGGTGATGATGTACTTCGCCTTCGCCGCCTTAATCTGCACCGCCAGCTCATCAGGCAGGAACATTGGCGAAGCAGGTGAGCACACCGCGCCCAGAGACGTTAGTGCTGAATCACCAGAGCGAGGTGCATCGTTAGAAACCTCCACTTTTGTTACGAACAGAACCCGCAGTCAACAGCGTACCGAGCACCGCCGTGGGGTAGTCCAAGCAGTTGAACGAGTGCACGATCACGGACTGCAACAAGCACGTCAACGTCAGTCCATGGTCTTCAAAGGTGGATTGAAGAGACAAGTCTGCCACGTACGTCTCCCCTCTTGACGCCGTCCTTGGACAGCGCAATGGCTAGTCTCCGGGCTCGCTCGTGGAGCTGCTTGAAGGTGATTTTCTCGTGCGTGAGGCCGTCGATGAAGGCCGGTTTGTCCGCGTGGACGCTCAGCTGATCGCCAGCGATGTCCCAGATGGTCTTGTTGGGAATTTCCACCTCCGGGTGCGGCGACTCGTGCACGATCATGGAGAAGGAGCGGAACGAGAGCGGCGACGGTGACAGGACAGCCGGGCGTCGCAGGAAGCGCGGGGCGGCGTGGCGAGTGGAGGCAGCGCGAAGGAGGAGACGGTGAGCGAGCATGGTAGGCGGGTGGGAAGGACCGAGAAGCAGAAGGCTTGGGGGCTCAGCGGCGACTTGTGAACTGATGGTCGAATGGCATACGTGTGCGAGTTGAAGTTGGTTGAAGGTGATGTGTCGACGAGAACGGGCCAATGGGAGACGCCGAAAATAAGCATATGGCCGTGTATTCACTTATTCAACTAAAATATTAAAAATGATAATTAATTGTAATACAATTTCATAGTTGATTGGCTAGTCAGTACACTGAAATAGGTTAGACCTAAAGCATATGACCTCGTTTTACGCTAATCAAGATCAGTTTGCTAATCGAGCTCGAACCAAGATCTCCGTCGGATTGCTGTTGCTTTCCTCGCAGCGTTTGCGCTGGCAGCCTGCATCTGGGATCCGGTCAACTTGACTTCGCGGATCTCCACACTGCGGGCGGCAGCTCACGCTCGCAGCTCCTTTGGATCGAGCGCCTTGGCCTCCAACGCTGAACTCGATAAGTCATGTGTGCAGCAGTGCTACGTATCCGTGCTATTAATATCCGTCAAGCTATGCATATGAGTTTGACTTCGCCAAAGTATAGCTCGCTATAGCTCGCTATTCCTCTCGAGCATGTTGAAGTTACTGGCAAAGGTTACCAGTACAGTACCGTATAATAGTACAAGTCGGCCTCGTAGCGTGACGACGGCAAAGCTGCATGGGCTCTGGTCAACGCTCAGTTGTAAAGGGCTCTCTCGCTGGAGCACACACGTTTCATCAGCGTAATGATCATCAGTGGACGGGGCCCGGTCTCCTAGCGCAGCCTCGGCTCGACGCAACAGACGTCAAATGGGACTTGGTCGGTCCGCAACGGGTAAGGCCAGCAACGTTCTGGACCAGCACCTCGGTCGTTGTGACAGCACGCGCTTACAGCCGGTAAGCAGTGAGCGGCGAAGCCCCCTATCCAGACTGAGCGAAGAGCAAACGACCCCGCACTGACACAGGAACTGCCAACGCCGAATGGCTCTTTGAAACGGGAGTCCAGATGAACCGGAAGAGGCTGGAAGCAAAGGACGAGTTACAAGTGAGCAGCGCACACTTGGATGCAGTTCAAGTCGATCAGGCAATGATCTGATTGTCCGACGCGCTTCACCTCGCCGAGAGTGGCTGACCATGAGCGCTATTAGCTCCGCGGCGCTCAGCGTCACGCATCTGCGTCGGCGACGAGATCCGGAGCCTGCTTGAGTCAGCGATGGACCATCAAGTCCCCGCTGGCAGCTATGTTTACCTTGAAGTCGGCGGACTGGGCGACCAAGCCAGCGCCCAAATTTTCCACAATAGACTTGGCGGCGACGTCCGGTCCGAAGAGGACCCTGTTGGTCAATCCGCGTGCATATGCTTCGAGCACTAGCGCATTACCGCTTCTTTCTCGCTTCCGGATTCTCTCTCCATTTCCACCGTTTTCAGTGGGAACAGTAGTGGGAAGCGCCGCTGCAGCCATGGGCCGTTTTCCGAGGAGTCGTGTGGCAAGAACATAGTCCTCCGTGGGGAAGGGCTCTTCTCCTTCACTTCTCTGCGTTCGGTCGCCGCCAGCGACAGTCATTTGTGCTTTCGCTGCTGACGAGAAACGTACCTCGCCTTTCATTGCGACTTGTGCGCTGGACATCTCGCAGATCGACTGTTCTGTTGCCTATAATAGCGGTTTTAGACGGCATCGAAGACACAATGAACCACGGCAACCACGCAGGCTTCCCGTTGCGGTCCGACTTCTTCCGCAGCCTTCCTCTGGCCAAGTACAAGAACGACAAGATCTACCGCTTGGCCAGGGCGAACGCACTCGCGTGTTTGAGCCAGTCGTTCAACGACCAGTGGAGATATGTCCCGCCCGAGAAGGATGGCACGCAGATCCGCAAGGACACGAGCAACATGGCTGCCTCGTATCGCCTCGTGCGCGCAGCTACGGTGCTGCGGTGCCAAGAGCACGAAGTCAACCAAGTCATCGCCAACACCAACTCCGAGAGCTGGCGCGAGTTCATGCGCAAGTGCTTCGGCAAGTACTACGTCGACACCCTCATCCTTCACAAAGTCCGAAAGCCTGCGAACGCCAACGCGAGCTCAACGTCCACGGCCAACAGCTCTGTCGATGGCGGCAAGCAGCGTGGGGATGAATCGCTCAGTCAACCGGAAGGCAGCGGCACCGGAGAGTATGCAGACAATAACCTGGTGGAACACGACAAGCCGGGTGAGACCGACGGCCGGCGCGCCAGCGTTTGGGAGAAAGGAGCCGGTCAAACCCCCGACACATACCAACGGCGGAACTCGGCGGCCAGCTCTGTGGACATGTTCTCGGGGAAGTTGCCGTCGGAATGCAGCAGCTCCAACACTGACGATCGCTTGAAGGAAGAGGCCGCCGCCGCTGCTGATGGCTTGGGCGAACAGGCCGAGGAGTTGCTGACCGTCAAGTGGGCAGCTTTCGAGACAGGGATATCGGGCAAGCGCGACGTGTGTCTGATGGACTACCTCTCTTTGGCTTACGTGCCCAACTCGGAGCCGCGTGAGCGCGTGCACGTGTGGTGCTTTACGTCGGCGGATGGTGACCGCGTAGGCTGCATGGAGCTCAAGGACACTCACCACGTGAGCCGCACTGCGCTCACCAAGTTGGGCGTCTTCTGGCGCCGAGTCTCAGAGGATGAAACCGAGGTCATCGTATGTGGAAGCTTCCCCTCGAAGCATGCACCGATGGTCAGTGCGATCCTGCTGAGCTGCCTCAATCGGCTCCAGGGAATCGTCGAGGACCTGCGTATGAGCAGCCAGCTCTACATCCAGCGAGCCACGTGGATCAAGAGCAACGAGCGCACCACGTGCAACCTGTGCACCCGCAACTTCCACACGCTGCGACGCAAGCACCACTGCCGTCGCTGCGGTGAGGTCGTGTGCTCGGACTGCTCGACGGTCGAAACGATTGACCTGCCAGCCATCGGCTACTCCAAGCTGCGACTGTGCAAGGTCTGCTCCATCCGAGCGCGCACGACTCCGCTCAAGCAGCTTGCCAAGACCAACGTCTTCGATCACCTGGTGCGGGCACGCAGTCTCAGCAATATCGGGTCTTCGGCCACAACGTCATCGTTCGCACGATCTTCCTACAACGACTACCACGCTGGACACCCCGAAGACAGCTACAGCCACAGCACCACCTCGGACTTGACCCCGTCGCTCGGCGGGCCAGGGGGCTACGATCACCGCACGCAGAGCGGCAACAACCGCTCCGATCCTGCTGGTGAAGAGCCCACGTTGACTGATTCCTTCACGGAGTACACCATTTCAACTCGCAGTCCGGAATCAAGTGACTCCCCCCTTGACATCAACGAGGTGACAGCGGTGGTCCACCCCATGGCGGCGAGTTTGAACTCTCCGACTGAAGAATACGACGACTTCATCAACGAGCGCTGCTTGAAGACGCAGCTGCACGCCATGGAACAGAAGAAGCGTTCGACCGGAAGCAACAACAACATGTTCGACCTGTTGTGCGAGTTGGCAAGCCAGACGCTCAGCTGCCCGATCGCTTCGGTCTCCATCATTGACGAGACCGACAACTTCATCCGCTCGGCCGTTGGCGTTGAAGGGAACGCCGCTCTGGAGGGGGAGCTGTCCGTCTTTGTCAACAACATCATGGGATCGACCCCAACCATCGTGCTTGATGCCAGCGTCGACAAGCAGGCGCTCAAGTTCTTTTCGTTACGATCACTTCCAGCTATTCGCTTCTTTGCTGGGTGCCCGATCTACTCGCGTACTGGGAAGAAACTCGGCTATGTCTGCGTTGCCGACTTCGCCAAGCGCGACACGCTTGGTGCGAGCTGTGCGTTTACCATGGAGCGTCTTGCAACGCTAGCTGTCACTACGATGGAGCGCAACATTGTGCTCAAAAACAACTCGAGCGGCACCGTGAGCAAAAACCCAGTAACAGAAGAGTTGACGGCAGACTTCACAACCGGCTTCGCCAAGCGACCGCCCCCACCAGCCCCGACACACCCGGCGATGCTGTTCGACCGGCCCAATGCCAGGAACCACGGCAGCGCGGCACAGTCCGACGAGATGGTCGGGAGTGTGTACGAAATCCTCGAAGATGAATTGCCGCCCATGGCCACGCCATCCACTGTGCACTTGAATCCGTCGGCGAATTCGACCCGAAGTGCTGGCTACTACGAGGCTCAAGAGCGTATGCGCAAGTTGCTGCTGAAGTCTTACCACACGCAGCGACAGCTAGAGACTGGTGGCTCGCAGTAGGCTCGCATTTCATTTTGCTGTTTCTTCTAGTGCCGTTTTTAGTAAGCAAACGTGAACCTTGTTTTTTTTTTTCGCTGTACACTTTTTCCAATTTTGAACCTAGGTACATTAGCTCACCTAACAATTATCAGCTCAGATTTAGCTTACTCGTCGGTGACGCAACCCTCCGAAGCAGACTTGACGTTCTTGATGAACTTGTACAGCGTACCACGAGTGGCCTTGAGCGGAGGGGCAACCCACTCCTTCTTGCGCTGAGCAAGCTCATCAGCCGACACGTCGATGAGGTCGATGCGGTTCTTCTCCGCGTCAACCGTGATCTTGTCGCCGTTCTTCACGAGAGCGATAGGCCCGCCAACCTGCGCCTCAGGCGTGATGTGACCAATGATGAAACCGTGCGAGCCGCCCGAGAAGCGGCCGTCCGTGAGCATGGCCACGTCCTTGCCCAGACCAGCTCCCATGATGGCCGAAGTAGGGCCAACTACATTCGCATCAACGATAAAACAAACGTTAGCACTTTACACAGAGCGAGCAAAAAAATGTACGTACGCATCTCCGGCATGCCAGGCCCACCCTTCGGGCCTTCGTAGCGGATAATGACGACGCTGCCCTTGGTGATTTCATTGTTCTCCACAGCCGCAAGCATGTCCTCCTCACAGTCGTACACCTTCGCCGTACCCGTAAAGAGCAGTCCTTCCTTGCCGGTGATCTTGGCAACGGAGCCCTCCGGAGCCAAGTCGCCGCGCAGGATGCGCAGATGGCCACTAGACTTCAGCGGGCGGTCCACCGGGTGAATGATTTCGTGGTTATCCGAGAGATCGGGGACGTTCTCAAGGTTCTCAGCCAGAGTCTTGCCGGTCACCGTCAGGACGTCGCCGTTGATGTAGCCTTGCTTCATCAGATACTTGAGGACAGCGGGTGTGCCACCCACGCGGTGGATGTCTTCCATGACGTATCGGCCACTGGGCTTGACATCCGCCAGGAAGGGCACACGCTCACTGACCTTCTCGAAGTCATCGATCGTCAAGGGGATGCCAGCCGCTCGAGCGATAGCAATCAGGTGCAGCACCGAGTTCGTCGATCCGCCCAGCGCCATCGTCACCGTAATAGCGTTTTCAAACGATTCCTGGCACAGAATATCGAGTGGCTTGATGTCCTTCTCGAGCAGCAGCTTGATGGCCTCACCAGCACGCAGACACTCGTCCTGCTTGTCGGTCGAGGTAGCAGGCGCGCTAGACGAGTACGGCAGACTCAGACCCATCGTCTCAATAGCCGTAGCCATTGTGTTCGCCGTGTACATACCACCGCATGCGCCGGCACCAGGGCAGGCATGACGAATGATATCGTGGCGCTCTTCCTCCGTGATCTTGTTCGTCAGATAAGCACCGTAGGCTTCCGACGCCGACACGTAGTCGATCGCCTCGCCCTTGGAGCTGCAACCGGCACGGATGGTGCCACCGTACACCATCAGAGAAGGACGGTTCACGCGAGCCATGGCGATCACACAGCCAGGCATGTTCTTGTCGCACCCGGGGATGCAGATGTTGCCGTCGTACCATTGGCCGCCCATGACCGTCTCGATCGAGTCGGCGATCAGATCGCGCGACTGCAGACTGTAGCTCATGCCGTCCGTGCCCATACTGATGCCGTCACTCACGCCGATCGTGTTGAAGCGCAGACCCACGAGGCCCGCGGCGTTCACGCCCTTCTTCACCTCTCCGGCCAAGTCCAACAGGTGCATGTTGCACGGGTTGCCCTCCCACCACATGGATGCGATGCCCACCTGCGGCTTGTTCATGTCGTCTTCGCTCATGCCCGTGGCGTACAGCATAGCCTGCGAGGCACCGCGAGCCTTGGGCTGCGTCACGGTGGCGCTGTAGCGGTTGATGCGTACGCCGTCGATGGCCTTGGGGGTGTCAGCACCGGCGGTGGCGAAGGCCCGGTGCAGCAGCGTCTGGCGCACCGGCGAGCCGGCGCCGGATCGCGCGGTCTTGCTCAGCATCTCGAGGGCTTGTTGGGTCCGGGGCTTGTGCAGGAATGAGCGGCGGATACCGTACGACCTTTTCCTGGTAGTGCAATGGGGTACACATTGTACGGACAGCCCTACAGGGATTAATTCAGCAGTACGTGGACCACCCA
>KV735929.1:4756-35329 GCA_000500225.2 Phytophthora pinifolia | reverse complement strand
CAGTGTCGTGACTAATCGAGCCAGTGTAGACTGACTCGAGATAGTACGTGTTGCTGCCGCAGATGGCGACATAGTTGAGCACAGACATGCCGTTCACATTAGTCCACGCGTCCGTGGCTAGCGTCACGAGCTTGCCGGTGGCATCGCTCTTAATGCGAGCCACGGACGCGTCGTACGCCCTGTCGAKGAGCACCGTGCGCATGGACTTRTCCGTCGGGAYCGTGGCTTCCGGGTGAAGCTGCTGCACGGCGTACAGGAGAGCAGGATCCTGAAGCGCGGTGAACGAAATGCCCTTCCTGTAGCTCCACTCCATGAGAGCCTCATGGAAATGCGCCAAGCCTTTAAGCGCCGACGGGAAGACCGTCGTGATCTTCGCCGTCTTGGCGCGCTTGGGACAGCGTTGCGTCATGTGGTGTCGCACACGCTCGACATGCGTGTAGCCGAGCTCGTGGATCACCGCCTCACATTTGCTGCACACAACGATCTTGTTCTCGAACAGCACAACTTCACTCCACACCGGATCACGCTTGCGGTCTCCCAGGCGACGGAGGATGGGCGTGGCACTGGCGAGCAGGGTTGCGGTGGCCGGAAAGGAGGCGGCATTGAGCGCGGCCGGCGTGGGGTTTGGCGCGGCATGGGCAAGGCAGGTGGGAGCGGCGGTGTTGGTGTTCATGCTGGCGGCGTGAGCTTCGTTCTGGGACCGTAGGATCGAGAATGAGAGCTTGTAGGACAGACGCAGCACGGTGGGCGTTGCTCCTGCAGCCAGGAGGCCGTTTCTCGTCAACCATCCATCGCATTTTGGCGCGGAAAATTTTGCCGCGAACTGCGCACAGCCACGAATGCAGCCAAACCCAAAATTCCATAAAACCCAAAACCCAAATTCCAAATTCCAAGATTGTTAAAGTCCCACCCAGCCCGACCATATCTCCTGGGTTCTGCCGAACCTTGGGTGGCTCACTTCACATAAAAGGTCGTTGGGATTGGGCACATGTGGGTCCTGGACGTGGTGGCGGGCGAAGGCGGCGCGGCGGGCGCGAGCACGACCTTCTACCTGGTGGCGGGCGAGTGGAGCGTGGGGCGCAAGCGCTGCCACTTCAACTTCCAGGCGGACGCATCTATCTCGCGCTCGCACGCGCTGATCCGCGTTGGCGCGCTCACGCCCGAGCAGCTGAGGAACCCGTGCACGCGGCCACCGCTGGAGTTGGTGGACCAGAACTCGCGCTTCGGCTCGTTCGTCAATCAGGAGCAGTGCTTCGGCACGCGCCGCCTGCACCACGGCGACAAGATCTCGTTCGGCGCCAAGCGGACGGTGCTGCGCGTGCGCTACCAGGTGTTCGTGCTGGTGGCCTCTCGGATCCAGCGAGCCAACCGAGCGCAGGTCAACGACACGTGCCAGCGCATCGGCATGCACCTCGTCGCGGCGGAGAGCAAGGACGCCACGCACTGCATCATGGATCCAGGCCGGATCGTGGCGACAGTTAAGGTGCTCTGGGCGCTCGTGTACAACCAGCCGGTGGTGTGCACGCCGTGGATCTACGCCATTTTGAACCGCCCGAGTCTGTCGGAGCCACTGCCTCGGTGTGAAGAGTTTCTGCCTTCGGATCCCTCTATTCCGTCGGTGGAGGAGAGCAACTATCTGCCCAACCCGCTGCGCAAGACGCTGTTTCGAGGATATGCGGTGGTGTTCCTGACCCCGCAGTCCATGCAGGAGCTGATTGCAGCCATGGACGGCGTCGTGATCGCGGCCTACAAGGGATTTGAAGACGACAACAACTTGGTGCGTGAGCTGGACACGCTGGCATCGAGCAAGCGCTTGCTGCTTGTGGAGCCCTCACAAGGCACAGGGTACTCCAACACGGCGGGACAGAGCGAACAACGAGCTTCGGCTGCTCTTGACCCTCCGTGTCCTGTGGAGATTGTAGAGCGCCGAGTGGAGCTGTTCAAATCCATGGGAGCTGTGTTTACGAGCGTGCAGGAACTCGCGGCGAGCGTGATTTTCGTGAAGCCGCCCACGACTTCCAACGACTCGGCATTCAGCAGTAGTCTTGCCAGCTACGCTGGTTCATCCGTCCAATTCATGAGCTTCCCGGAACATCTAAGCTTGAGATCTACGTCGACGGTGGAGCATGAAGATGAAGATGTGAAATCGAGCAAAGAGAAGCAAGACGTGGAATCAGTGGAAGACGATTTCAGTGTCATTAATGAAGCGGGTATGACGATCAAGGAGAGTTCCGAACAGCAGACCGATCCTGAGTATGAGATCGTCGAGGTATCGTCATTATCTCGGCAATTCGTATCGGTAGCTCCACCTCGTGGCTGACTGCGTCTCTGCGCTTTAATTGATGTACAGATCAAGGGCGATGCACATGAAGATGCTGACATCAACATCGTGCAGATTCCGACTCAACCTGAGACTCAGCGGCAAGGTAAGTTGATACCGAAGTTGCGGTACTTTCGTTGCTGACGCTGAGTAACTTGTGTGCGCCAAACAAAAGGCTCTTCGACATCAATCCAAAGCGAGCGTGCTATGCCAAGCATCAGACCGAAAGCGGAAGAACCGTCCGGCTGGAAATCTTCACGTGTCTTGCAACCGCGAGACGTGAAGTGCGAGTACGAGGATATTGGTAAGCCGGTCGTCGTAAGCTGCGAGTTGCTCGTAAAGAAGAGGGTGCCCTCTCGCCAGGCCAGCAGAAGTGGAACGGATCTGGTGAACTACAAGCGCTTCAAGAAGGGCAATGGATTTGGGTCTCGTCCTCCGACAGCTTCCTTATTCCCCCAGCGGACTGTTGCAGTGAGCGTCGACAAACCGGAACGTGAGGCACTACAGGAAGACCTGGAGGCTATGGAAGAGCAAGAACGGATCGCAGAGGAGCTGTTCGCCATGGGCGAAGGAAGAACGACCACGAAGCTGTTTTAGGTAGCCTGGTAGGCTGCCGCCCTCGCGATCAACTGTTGCCAGCAATAATTTATCGTCGCAGAGAGCTGCGTTTATTAGTTATTGAACGCCGTCTCATACGCCATGGCCTTGGAAGCTGGATTACTTGTCGTTGAAGAGGGCCTTTTTGGTGACCTGCAGCTCCTGGCCCAGCGAGTTCTCGATCGCCAGCTCGTTCGCGGCCTGAGTGATCTTGTCGAGCGCCGACTCCTCGGCTTCCTTATGAGACTGCTGCTTCTCCGGTACGTAGTACTCGCCGATGCGCGAGGCGCTGCGTCCTGTGCGCGGCATGAGATGCGCCTCGCAGCCGTCCAGCTTGTTGGCCAGCAGCTGGATTCGCTCCGAGAAGCGGTCGCGGTTCTCGCGCTCCTGCATCGTGTTGGAGCTCAGCGTGCGCATCCACAGGAACTCCTCGGACAGCACGCTGACGACCTGCGAGCCCAGCGCGCTCATGAAGTAGTCGATCTCCAGCGTGTAGTAGCGGTTCCAGCAGTTGCCCCAGCGCTCGAGTCGCGCGCTCTCATCCGTGACGATGGTGCCGTCAGGCGTCTCGTTGACGGGCGCCGCGAACTCGGGCGGATAGACGCGGAAGGCGCCCATCTCGGGGCGCTTCTTGGCCAGCGAGCGCAGCGGGTCCAGCACGATGGCCAGCCACGGGTTGCCGTGCGGGTCCTCCGAGCGCTGCCACTGCAGCTGCGTGCTGACGTCCGTGGCCGAGAGGAAGCAGTGGCTGTGCACCTCCACGTCGAATGGGTGGCTGTGGTACCAGCCCATAAACTTCTCCTTGCGTGTCTGCTCCACAGCCTCGCCCAGCGAGATCATGTAGTTAATAACCTCGGCGTCGTCCGCCAGCACGCGCGTCTCGGCTCCCTCGATGGGCAGCGGGAAGCAGTCAGTGACAACGAGTGTGTGAGCGTCGCCGGCGTCCCTGTCCGTGCCCGTGGCCGGCCTGCCCATGATGAGCCCCATGATCTCCACGGGCTTGCCGCCGGCCTTGATGCCTTTCTCGACGCCCGAGTTGGCGTGGTTAAGCATCTTCATGGTGGCGGCGGGCGACACGATCACCTTCTTGAAGTACTTGGGGTCCTGCATCCACACCTTGTTGTTGCGCACGTCCTTGAGCACCTCCTCGTCGAAGGCGTAGGCGGCGTCCGACATGGACTTCGGCTTCGCTTCACCTGCCTGCATTTGGGAAAGATTGATTCTGCCCAACAGTGATCTACTTCTTGCGTTTTGATTGGCTTCCAATCGGTTAATTTTATTGCATCCAATCACAGACGGCTTTCTCTTAACCGCCGCCTGGTCCGCACCCGCACTCGTGACGTGACCAGTGGAAAACCATGGTGAAGAAGCGCGCGGGGGAGGCCGCGCCGGCGCCGGCCCCGGGCGACACGGACGCAGTTGCAACTGGAGAAGGAGGAGGAGAAGTACGCACGATAGCAAATGCCTACGCCAATGCACCCGTGACGCGCTCTCCGCCGCCGCCCACCTTGGCCGTGGCCATGCTGAGCAAGGCGGAGCAGAGCCGCGTCGAGTACCGCGGCGGCAAGGGCGAGCTGCTGGGGCTTGGCGATCTGTATCTGAACGACCTGTCCGACATCTTCGTGTTCGAGGTGACCAACCTCAAGGCCCGCAAGCTCAAGCTGCAGCTGCGGGCCGAGTTGCGCAAGCCCTTCCAGGGCAGCCAGTGGGCCTTCCAGCTCGAGAACGAGAACATCAGCATCATGCAACGCGAGCTGCAACAGGAGAGAGAACGCACTGTGGCTTCCGACGAGTTCAACCACGTTCCTTTCTCGGTTCTGCGCTCGTCCTCCAGGGCTGCGCTCTGTGCCGAGAACGTGTACCTGTGCGAGGGCTACAACGAGCTGTTTAACCACATCGGCACAGTGAACGACATCGTGCTGGCACCGCGGGAGACCAAGCGCGTCATGTTCTCCGTGTGCACCAAGATCGCACCGCAGCATAGCACAGCTGGCAGCTCGGTGTACATGGCCGCGGGGGACTCGTCGGAGGAGGAGCGCGCACACCTCAGCGAAACGTCGTGCTTCGTGCTATCTGGGAGACTGATCCTGCAGCCGTCGTTCATGGACGGCAGCGTCTCCAGCAGACTGCCGATCCCTGAGATGCTGGTGCCATTGCAGGGGCAGGTGTGTCGCTCCTTGTTGCGGCTGGATGTCAAGGAGCTGCACTTCGATGACTGTGTGCCAGGAGGGTCGTTCGTCAAGGATTTCACCGTGTGGAACCGCTCCGAGATCCCACTGCTGTTCAAACTCGCGTCGCCGATGACTCCGCTGAGCGAGAATAAGGAGCTTTTGGTGTGCACCGATTACAATTCCGGATACGTCATTGGAGACAAAACGTTGCAAGCTGCTGCTTATGGCCATGTGCGGATTCGCGTCACGTATCGCCCAACAGACGTAAGTGGATTGGACGTGGGGAAATGCGTGCTGCTGTACTTACCTGGGCTGTGAATGTTCATCTTGTATGTTGGCCTTCTTGCGTTACATGCAGATCGGCGAGCGATTTTTCGAGATCCAGGCCCAAAATTTACACGACTCCAGAAATGTAAAAACTCTCCGGATCCATGCCATCACGAATCAAGAGCACCACAGGTACGCACAGACTCGTTGTGCACGCCGATTTTGGCCGCTAACAAATATTATGTCGCTCTTACAGGGAGGGATTGTCGATTAAAGAGCCAAGCGGTTCGTATCTGATGAGCGGTAGCCGACTAGATTTTGGGGATTGCTACACTGGAATTGCCAGTTCCAAAGTGATTCTGATGCGCAACATGACGGAAGTGGCCTTACATGTGGAACTCACAAGTGATCGGCCGAAGGAAGTTACGTTCGAACTCAAGCTGCAGCAGAATCGGTCGCGTGTTTCAAGAACCCCGCGTACTGATGACCTCCTCTCTCCCACTAACTCGAATGATGACTCGAGTTTGAAAGGGTCCCTGTCACCTGAGGGAACGAAGCCCCCGCTCTCTTTTTCAAATATGGATGCATATGGACTCGACAGCGATGAAGACATCGACGATAATGAGGTCAGTTATTATGCACTTCTGTGGTCCGATCAGCTCTTACTGATTGCTGTTCGTGGTATCATTATCATCAGGGCGATTTTTACGACGACGAATTTCTACAGACAAAACGAAGCTCTTTCGAAGAAAACCCAATGGGGGATGCAGATGACGCGGACGATGACTTTGAGTTTGATAGAGAGCCTCGCGCTCTTCTGCAAAGCCCTCTTGGAAGCCCTAAAATGCGGGGCTCGAGAGGGAATGCAGATCTGCGAAAGAAGGCATTTCGGACGAAGGGAAAAAAATCTGCCAAGGTCCCGTCGCGCGCAAGAGATCTAACCTATGATAGTCCTGTGGACAGGTAAGCTGTTGTGTACTGTAGAGTGCTTTGCTGAGTTAGGATAGCTATCGTTTCCCCAGTCAGGGCTAACTCGCGAATAATGCTTGCTTGAGCAGTCCTCGGTCTTCGCCAGAGCGAAGTACTCGAGGAGATGTCCGTAAACGTCACACAACGCCAGTGGATGATAACAGCGCGTCCAATTTCCTTGTAGAAACCATCGACTTGCCGCCTGGTGTCGAGCGAACCATTTTAATATGGTACTCGCCTGCGTCGAGCTGTAACTTGGAAGGACTGTATGGCGAAAACGCAGATGCGGTTGATCTCAAGGCTGCTCGTCTGACGAAGCAAACGTTTCGCGTGTCCTTCCGATGCTTTTTGATGCAAGGTTCATGGCAACAAGCCCAGTCGCGGGTGTATGACCGGACGCTCGGAAAGTCGATTCACATCCGCGCTCGTACTTGCACGTCAATGGTTACAGTGACGCCTTCGATTTTGCATCTTGGAGATTGCAACATTGGAGAGTTGAAAAGCAGCTCGTGCATGCTGACGAACCATTCTGAATTGCCGACAGTGGTTAAACCGTTGGTGACGTCCAAGGTGATTTCAACGGTGCCGAACGATGACATGATGCTGGGACCGAAACAGTCAACTGAGCTCAAAATTGAAATTATCCCGCGCAAAACCAACCCCAACTACTCGCGACTGATTTCAATCATCAACATGAAGAACAAGAGCAACATTCCGCAAATATGCGTCCGTTCAAGCAATATGGATGCGCACCATGTGATCTACCATTCGCTTTTCTACAAACTTCTGACCCAGTCGAGATCCGCCTTCCTCAACTTCGAGCATGTGGCGATCAATTCGGTTGGAATTCAAGTGTTTGATTTGGAGAATATCACGAATGCGCCACTTCATTTGAACATTCAAAGTTCGGCGCCATCTAAAGTGCGGCTGTATTGCATAAAGCATCCGTTTGGTGATGTGGCGAGCACAACCAAAATGCTGGAGAGCGATGGGGCGCATGACGACGAGGATAGCGAATCCCGTCCTTCATTTTCATCTATAACTTCGCAGAATAGTGCCGGTGGTGGTGCCCCCAGCAATACCTCGTCGCAGATGACCCACCCACCTGTTGGACGACCTATCCGACGACGAAGATCATTTTGCAGCGTTTCGGAATTGACTGACGGAAAAGCAAATCTGAAGAGGGGCAAGTCAACAGCCCTTCGAGAGCTGCTGACGAAGAAGTTGACGGCAATTTCTGCAGCTCAAGCTGGTCATTCTTCAGCTAGCGGAACGAATGCAAGCGGCATCACCAGATCGGTTTCCGGTCAACTTGAAGGTGATCAGCCTAGGCAGGAACAACACAATGTCGGCACTTCAGAAAGCAGAGGAAATTCGCTCCAGGTGTCAGTGGACGAGAGAAGGAGTTCTGATAGACCCTCTGCTGCTCCTACTTTTGCGGCAGCTGTAACTTCATTTGCGGATGGTTATTCGGAAGAGGTGACATCCCTTCTACAGCTCTTTTCGAAATCCCGTGCTGACTGTGATGCATACTGTCACAGCTCCCTCCCGTCGAAAGAAAAGGAGGAGGAAATCGTGGCGATGGTCCGAGAACGCACCAAACGTCTGCAGACCCTCCTTTCCGATAAGAAGTTGGTTCTGCTAAGTTCAAACAAGGAACGCAACCTGCGCATTCCAGCAAAGTCGCGCCAACAAATTGTCGCCGTATTTAATCCCGTGGCTTCTGATGCAGCGGCTACTAAGGATATCGCGAAGACTCGAGTGGAAAAGCACAAGATTATGATTACACTTCCACCTGGAGGGAACAAGAAAGCAGTCACAGATGGAGCAAAATTCGACCAGAGTAAGCCATTGTGGGCTTCATCAAAGCATCCGTTCGATACACGGCCATCCGTGAGAGAGTTGCTGCTCAAGAGCCGAGTGTGTCGCTCCGTCATGAATGTGAACCAGAAGAACATTAATTTTGGGCGCATTACGACATCTTCGAAGAGCTCGAAGCGTCTCGTCGTTCAAAATATGTCAGCCACCCCCTTGGTGTATAGTGTGGAGAAGACGGGCTCAATTTCATCGGGTTTCTTGCAGATCAAGGAGGGCGAGGTTGGGGTGGTCAAGGCGTTCGGCACTAAAGAAATTTGCTTTCAGTTTCAGCCGACCCTCGCGGGACCTTTTGAAGAAAAACTGAAGATCATCAACGTTCAAGATACAGAAAATTCGGTGTCTATCACTATCAAGGCAAAAGTGGTGAAGCGCGAAACGTTCAAGCTTCTTCAATCTGGTACGTTGATGTATGCAGCATCGGTATGAGATGCTTATTCACGTTTACTGATTATTCCCCTGTCGTGCTTGTTCAGGACAAACAATATCTTTTGGAAAGTGCCTAGTGGGTGAGAAAACGGACGAGATGAAGATCGCTGTCCGAAACACGAGCCGGAAGAAGCGCGAGTACGTGATACAGGTGGATCCAAGCTTCACATCCCCTAACCTGCGACCGACCTTCTTCTTTTCGGTCGATGAAACACCGGCAACGGTTATTACTCAAGCACAGGAGAAGAAGTTGGATGAAGAACTCGAGAAACTGGAGCACAAATTACGAATCGCGGTGACGAAAAAGAAGACGGACAAAATTGTCAAACTGAACGCCAAAATCTCACATGTCAAGGCATTACTATCGGGAGAACAGGTGCCAAAAGATTTGGAGACGCCAGCAGACAGTGACGCGGAAGCCACAGGCCTGTCTGGAGGTAGTAGCGAGGTGGGTGAGTTTGATCCTTACGATAGCGCCAACAGCGAGTCGGAATTCTCGGAAACTGAATCCAGCTCGATTTCAAGGAAGCGACGGTCACGACACTCGGACAAGCCCTTCATTGATGTGAAGGCTGGAGTTGTATCAGCCAGTACGAATACTTTGCACTTCTCTTTGGGAGCTGAAGCAACCGGGCGAATCGTAGCATACGCGATTTTCAACCCGCTCAAGTCAGGTGACAGCTCGCCGAGAGCGGCAGATGTGGGAAATGGAACATTTCCTAGCCAGAAGATGAAGAAGCGACAACTGCGCCGGGATGCTACTCCAATCATTGGAGTGGGAAAGTTCCAGCTCTTCGAGCAGCAAAACAAGGATGTGGTCAAGGAGCTCCAGTACAACGCAGAAATATTTTTACGAACACCCGGAGGAGAAAGCGCCTTTTGCCGCGCTGTCGGCCGAAAGCCTCCGTCTGTGCTCCCTCCACACCCAAACACCAGCGCCGTATCTTCTTCTGGTGGTGATGGGGTCGTGGAGGAAGCCCGTGCGAGAAAGCCTCTGCAACGTGGTAGTGACGCATCCGTCTCGCGGTATGATGACGTGCTACCAGCTCTAATGGCACCGCCTGAGGTTGACCCTGGCGTTGCGGAACGTCGCCGTAGCTTGACGATCAATATTCCAGAGTCGAATAAGTCTGTTCGAAGACTGAACGTGGACATCATCCCTGACCAGTTCGGTATATCTTCTACCAGCTCAAACCTGCTGGTGCCAGCTGAAGAATCTCCCGCAGATACTCGTGGTTGGTCTGTAGCACTGTCTTTGGGATCTCCTTCATACAAGGGTGCGGCAGTCGTTGAAGTCGCATGGAATGCAGCGAGTGCGTTTCGAAATGTGCTAGCTTTATCGTGCGAGGTGGTCCCGCGTGACTTTCTGATTCTGGACGAGCTAAGAGTTGCTGACGGTTTATCAGATACTACGGACGAAAGAGTTACTCTTCCCCTCAAGTTGAATCTTCCTCCTGACCGAACGGTGTGCTTAAACCTCAAGTGGTGCTTTACGAGCGATGCTGGCTTCGCCTCATCAACCCCTCTAGCATCGTGTGTGAGTCGGTCAATCCTGGAGAGCGTATCTGAAGCTGCGGAATTAAACGCTGGTAGAATCGATTTTTTCTACCACCCGAGCAGCTCATCATCCCAGGAAAGCGTTGAAGAGATGGTGTCACGCAGTCCAGTCTCGTCTATGGGTGTTGCTGTGGTTAAAGCTGTCCAGCGATCGCTGTGTTTTGAGAACGATTCGCTTGATTTGGGTGAACATCAACAGGGAGAAGATGTGAAGGGCCACGTTGTTATCCACAACAGGTCTCCCCAAACCCTGCAGTTCCTGTTGCTAGCGGGATCCCGTGACCAGGTTAGTACGTCGTCTGCATCCCCGTTGCTGGTTGGAGGTGATATTTCGTTCGAGAATGCAACTGGAACAGTAGAAGCAGGTTCGCGCGTGACGGCATCATTTGTGTACAGAGGTAGTGTTCCTGGGCACCACCACGAGCAAGTCGTCCTTAGAAATCTCAGTGGTGATCGCTTGGACACTTCTGTCCTGACATTGTCGATTCGTGTTACACGGCCGGTGTACGTTCGCGTCCCCGAACTGGACCCACAATCAACCGGGCACCTTGACGTTCTCGACTTGGGACCTTGCTACGTCACACCTGAGATGCAAGACACTGCAGCAGACAGTCCAAATGTTTCGCTCAGGTTCAGCAAAGTGCACAAGCTGACGCTGCAGAGCCAAGTGAACCACACACTGGTTATCTGTGCTTCGTCGAATCTGAAGACACAGTGCTACGTCTATGAGGATGCTCGCCTGCACATTGAAGCGACAAATGTTGTGATGAAAGGGATGCAGTCTATTGATCTGTACGTGGCAATTCGTCCACGATTGTCGTCTGATGCTATTAGAACGGGCTCTACTCGAGATTTAGTTGGTGGTATTCGTGTTCAGCTGTTTGGGCTGCACTCTACCCCGGATGTGTCTGTGGAGGAGAAAAGCGAAATGTTGACCGAGTTCACTGTCAAGTTTGTTGGCGTCGCTGGTGCAAGTATTGCGCGGGTAACTCCGTCGCTGATTGACTTCGGTGTGGAATACAATAGCGGACGGATGCAAACGTGCCAAGCACACGAGGGCCGTTTCGAGCTGATCAATATGAGCAAGGCTCTGCCACTTTGGTATCGCCTCTTTGTAACGAATGCTACGGATGGATACTCTGATGATGATGACTCGCTTCACATCTCGTTGAAGCACGAAAAGGGGGAAATTGCACCTGGTGAAACTGGGAATATCGAGTTCCATATGATGGCTTACACGAATGGGCTATTTCGGCGGCGGGTTATGGTGGAGAACGTTCACTACCCTGGAAAAATTAGTTTCGTTGATGTGGTTCTGTTTGTGGATAATGGTGCGCTGCATTGCGATGTTCCAGGGGCCAAAACCGACCAGATGGCTCTGGGGGAAGAGATTGTTGACGCCTCTATCAGTGACGCGCCAAACTTGTCGTCTTCACCACAAAGTGTTGACTTTGGTCTCGTCAATGTTATCAGGCTTGAGGATGAGCTGTCTGACACGTTGTCTACATCGGGGGGTGAAAATGAGCCCTCAAGTCGCAAATATCGAATTTATGGAGAAAAGAGCAACATACCGTTTGTCGACACCCAGGACCCCGCGAACACCACGGCGTCAGGTGCACAAGCCCCAGAAAAACGCCTCGTACTTACAAATACAACGGATCGTAGTATGGTGCTCCGTCCTTTGAGTACGCTGCCTTTGGCATTCCGATGGGAAGAGCAACAACAAACTGCCGATTCGCCTCAGTTCGTGGATACAGAGCAAGGAAGTTTTATGGCAAGATCGACGTCAACTGACCATGCTCGAAAGTTGAGAACTGCATCAGTTGGAGTTGAGCCACAACATCGACATACAAGTGTTTTCTACGGCGAGTCGTATGTGCTAGCTGCAAAAAGCGCGTGCTCGTTGTCGTTTCATTTTGCTGCTATCGCTGCGACCATCCCACTACCTACTGATATGATCGAAGGTGGAAAGTTGTGCCCACTGCGTGGAATGGTTGGGATTCAGAGCTTTGAAAGATGTGAGGGCACTGATGTCGAGGAAGCATGCACGCTCAAAGTCGTAAACATTGTGGGTTCGTACGGCGAACCTCGTTTTCACGTCTCGGAAAAATCTCTGTCACTAGGAAAAATTGGCTTTGGCATCGGTTGGAAATCGTCGGCGTTTGAGGTCCCAGTGAAAAACGTATCCGACGTGACAGTATCTTTTGTGATTGCCAATTTGCCCGCTTGCATTCATGTGCGCAACGTTCGTGATGCGTGCCGCGTAAACCTACTCGATGGAGTCGATCATGCTTCGGGGATTCGTATCCCCTCACTTCGAATGCTGGCGTTGCATGTAGAGAAGGCGTTGGACGGTGACAAGTCCCCGCGCTGGAGTGCTTGGAAGTTGCAGCCCAGAGCAACTTGCGTCCTTGAAATGGAGCTGGTGCGAACAAACGAGGTAAGCTGTCTGTCTTATGTGAAATGGGTTATATATATGACTGATTGGGCGGCTTGGTGCTGTCCTGCTACAGTTCCTGGCGGCAGGGGCGCACGAGTTCCCAGTTCGCCTTTTCAATTTGTGCAATCCACACAATCACGAAGACGTCCTAGTCAGGGCGCATATCATTTCCAGCTATGCTGAATTGGCGGTGGATCCTGAGAGCTCCGAGTACGGGTCGGAAACAGCAGAACCAAAAGAACATCACGTGGCTTTCCTCCCGCCAGTCACGGTGCCGACACCACAAGACGCGCCTCGACACCGTGCCAGTTTCTGGTTCTCATTACGGAATGTGTACGATGAAGAACTGTCTGTGAAACTTTCCTCTCAAACACATAGTCGACTTGACCGGTACGTTATGCATCGATTGCATTTTATCTTCATCAGTTTAACTAATCATGAGTTTAATCCCTCGTGCCACTTCCAGAACACTTGAGCTTTTGCTCATGCTGCGCTCTGCGAATACGCCGCTGAGCTCGATTATCATTGCGCCAGGGGAATCGGTGGATATTCGTGTAGTCTGCCATGTTCTTCCCTCTGTTCGTCTACCAGCTGACACGTGGTCGACTGGAAGCAATGGGTCTACCTTCGAGATACTGGATATTGGACGCGTGTGGCTTGATATCAGCATCCAGAACATGAAGGACGCTGCTCAGAGGGAAGAAATTCATGTCAAGGGAAAGCTCCTACCGGGCAAAACATTTCTGTTGTCCTCGTCCAGCCTCCACTTTTTTGCCACTGAGACGGAAATGCCAGCTGAAATTCCAGCCGACCTGTTGCCATCAACTTTGAAATTGAAGACGGGGGTCAACAGGGATTCGTCTCAGACCGCGCTTCCTGGGGCTTCACCACAGTGCCCCGTTTCAGTCGTGCACCAACTGCGCAACTCCTTCGAGAGCTTCTGGGTGCGGAATCCGTCAACCTTGGAAGTGCTGAACTTTGTTATCAACCCGGTCTCAATGTACCAATCGGGGTTGTGTCTCATCGAGGGATCGACGGAGTTGGACATGTGTGCTATGAGTGAATGGATTCAAGCAGTTGCCGTTCCCTCATCAGGTACAATTGCTCCTGGTGAATCGGTAAAAATTACTGTGCATCTCGAGGAAGCAGCTTCGGCTCCTTCCGCTACCATGACCCCGTTCCATGAAGGCAACGATAGCAGTCCGACAGGCAAGATCGCTGCAGTACACAAAATGCGCCATCATCCAACCTGGCGAAGCAATTCGTGGGATGCAGATGGCCCAGAATCATCCGCAGTGGAGAGTGCGCAGAATCACATGTTCCTAACTGTCCGCGATGCTGACTCAAAGCTAGACACTGGGGTGTCGACAGAGATTGATGTGCTTTTAGTTCTTCAGCAACAAAGCTCAACGGGTGATAGTGGCAAGCAAGGAGGCGTGGTGCTAGACAAAAAACTGATTGCTGCAGCGTTCGAGTCTCGTAGTAAACGACTTACCCAGTGCCGAAAGTTATACCCTGGACCAGCTCTGGAAACCCATTTGGAGGACGAGCTTTACGAGCAAGCCGAATCGTCTGGGCTGGATAACTTTGAGGAGTTCGACATTTCGTCAATCCGATCGGGAGCTGTTGGACGTAAAAATCACCTGCCCGTGTTGGCCATTCGCGGCTGTACACCAGCGGAGTATTCGTCGCTGGAAAACACGCGGTATTTGATCGATGTTGGCCAGCACACCGTTCGCAATGGCGGAGAGGTGGAGTGGGAGATCACTATTGAAAGTCTGTATAGCGCCGCCAGTGTTGCTGACCCTGGGCTTGATTCGGTAGAGTATCGTCTTATGCTTGTCGACAAGAACGCTCGCTCTTGGCTGCATCTAAGCCGGGAACGTGGTACGTTGGATCGAGCGCACAGTTATCAAAGCGTGGTGCTTTACTTCCTTCGGGGTGTTGTTGGGGTCTACTCCACCTTTATGGTACTGCAAAACCAGGCGAACCCCTCCGACCTGAAGGTGATACATGTGAGGCTAGAAGTCATTGCGGATTTGAACTCGCTACGTGGAATGTCTTCCGGGTTGGATCCAGCGACGAATTTGTTCTGCGTATTGGTATCAAATCACGGCAATCCGAAGCGCTCACGTCGATCAAGCATTGAAATGCCGCCAGAAATTCCTTCCGGTGGTACCCAACGACTTACTATCGACTTCAGCGAGGTGTACTACTACAAACTCTACCAAAATCACTCAATAGTGATCGAAAATTCTTCGGGACTGAGTCTGGATTTCATTCTGTCAACGAACGCAAGGCCACAGGAGGTCAGCTTTTCGATCTCACCGATGTCATTCAACGAGGTGACCACCGTTACCCTCGGCGCCCATGCTAGCATGCAAGTGTTTTTGCATTTCCGGCCCCAACCGAAGCAGCTGGTGCTCCCCTCAACTGAAGCTAGCGACGCGCTGCCAGATATCGAAGTGAGCGAACCGTGGGTGCGAGAGATCGAAGTCTACGTGAGCTGTCGATTGGTGAAAGACTTTCGGGAGACGGTGATCCTCCGGGCCATTTGCAGCCAGCCCCAGCTAATGGCAAGCGTGGCAAACGGCGACGCAAGCGAGTCTCCACTGCAAAGGGAGACGTACTTTTCAGCTCATCCAACCTTCCTGGGCTTGGTGTTCCCAATGCTGGAATCAACGCTTTCGAACCCGGAGCTCTCGACGAAAGCGGCCGATGAGACTCAGAAGTATCTTGTCGTACGCAACACGAAGAGCGATTCGAATGCGCGACTTGCGCTGCGAAACGACAGCATGTTCTTCAGCTTGGAGATTGATGAAAGCTTGACGCAGCCTGGAGCCGCAAAGGTTGACTTGCTTGACCATGGTGTGTGCGCCGGTCGACGATCCACCTTGCTGGTGACAATTCAGCCCCAGAGTGTCGCGATTTTCCGGGTCAAGCCCGATGTTGCGGTGCTGTGGAAACACCATCAGCTTTGGGATCACAGCGTGAAAGAGCACGTGACTCTGTACAATATCAAGCAGTTCGCGGAGCACTACCAGGTGACGCTGTGCTTCACGTGCAGGTACGCAATGTCAAATGATTGCTATTTCTCAATTGTCTAACGTATTGTTTTGAATCCCTGCTGTAGTAACGTCGCGAGCTTCTACATCCCTCCGAACATCAGCGAGAGCTACCCCATCTCGGCCTTAGAGGATATTGTCGCGAAGTTTCTCCAGGTTCGTGCGAACTGGAAATTCGTTTCGTTTGCATCGCCATCTAACATCGTCTTGCTGTTGCGATAGAGCTACGAGTACACGTGGAAGTGGCTGATCTCGTACCACGAGAAGTCCTTAGTGACCCAAGGATCTGCGAAACATTCTTCATCGCAGGCTCCGAAGTTGGCAGAGATTCTGAACGACCTCGAGAACGCGCTGGATTTGGCCTCGCCCTTGAGCCCTCGGAATCTCACCCACGCAGCCATGCAGACGTTCGAAGAGGCGGAGAGTATCGCGGCAACACCCAGTCGAGACGACCTGTATCAGCTGGTGCAGTCCTATCGGGCGTTGTACTTCGACTTTTACTACATCACGGACGAGCTGGTATGGTACGGCGTGCGCGGGAACGCAGTGCGGCACAGCCTAGCGCTGGCCGACTTGGCCTATGGCGTCGTGTTCAGTCACGAGGTCTTCCGATCGTTCGTGGGCGACACAAGAGCCGGCGGCGACCCCGTCGACGTTGTCGCGTTCCCACGTCTACTGCTTCCGTGGATCCGGCAGCTTGGACACTTCCTGAGCTTTTTCCCGGAGAACCAAGAGGCAACCCAGCCGCTCCGACAGGTCTACGACCAGCTCCGGAGGTTTGAAGCTAGCTAGCAAGCGGCAGCCGCATTATAAGCTAGTCAACGTAGTCGCTGGCGATGCCCGCCCCGGTCTCGTTAGTTATGTCGAGCACAGGCTTGAGGCAGCGTTTCGTCATTGATGCTGTAGATCTCCTGCTCGATCTTCGAACGTTCTGCTGCAATGCTCCGTCAGGAAAATCGTGCCTGGCCTTCCGGCACCCGCTCTTGCTCCGACAGGTTGCTATCGATGCGATCATCGTTCAATTGAGCACAACAAGCCACGAGCCGCAGTTACTTTCACCACTGTTTCTGACGCTGACGGATTGTTCCATGGCTGTCAGCTCTCGGCGGGAATGGCTTCGCGTTCCACTTTCTCGTTCTGAGCATGGGCATCGGAGTCCTTTGTTCACTTCCACTTTTGCAGACCATGGCACCCAAGTTTTCGCTCGCTCTCGAGTTCACCGGGAAGAACCCATCCATCCTTGCCGCGGACGTCAGCCAAGACGAGTTCAATCTCCACGACGCTTGGAACGGGAGAGCCACATGTCGTTGGCGAGTCTCAAGCCCGGACAAGAAGGTGAACTCCTGGAGCTCACGCCTCACGTCGCTGTCATCCAACCTACGCGACGCCGGCGGAGCGTTGACCACGCGGGCCAAGCAGCTTCGCGTCCGTGAAGCGACTTACCGAGCCATTTCGCAACTTTGCAAGTCCATGGTGCAGACCTCATCGTCCAAGCGATCACTCCCAAGCTGCGTCCATGCCAGCGCAGCACGTCTTCAATGAGTCCGACATCGACCTCTCGAACCTGACGCTGAAGACGACGGTATCGAAGATTGCAAGTATGAACCCAAGGCTGCATATAAAGAGAAATAACGAAGCTGACTTAAAGCTCTGCCCAATAGTATTATAGCTTGCCTTTTTTAACCAACACATAGCTTCACACCAAACGTACACGAAGTACAATAAGCATGGGCAAGCACGAGCACGACGCTGGTCGGCTGCTCAAGCGCCACAAGCGGCGCCATGACGACGACAAGAAGAAGAAGCACAAGAAGCACAAGGAGCGGAAAAGTCACCGGCGGAGCGGGCGCAGTCGGGACGACAGCGGCAGCGATAACGACGCCCCCACACTCGACTACAAAGTGTGTAGTACGCGCTTTCCCAATGGTTTCCAGGGTTTAATGCAATAATCAGAGGCTGACGGACGTGACTGATGCTCAGAGAGCCAGGAAAGTAGTGCGCGAGCTGCTGACAGAGACGCCGGAGCTGGCCAAGGACCTCCTGGGGCTGCTGCAGATGCTGGACGACGGCGAGGTGGCCGTCATTGGCGGCATCGAGAACCGACGCATTCGCTCCAAGCTCAAGGAACTCTTCCCGCTTCTAGGGCTGGTCAAGGTGGGTGGAAGCGCCTGGACACTGTTTAGGAGTTGTAAGCTTATGGAGGTACTTGTTGTTTGTGTGCTGAAGCTGCGGGAACCCAAGGGTACCTTTGCCAAGCCTCGCAAGGCAAAGGATGATACCAGTAAAGGAGAGAGCTTGATGGAAGTTTTCAAGAGAATGCTAGCTGGCGAAAGTGACGAGGTTGGTAGTGTGTTGAAAAGATGTCGAGTTGAAAGGGGAAGAGGTTGGCTAACGAGCTTGAGGTGCTGTGTCTTGATAGGAATCACGGTCGACAGCAAGTGCAATGGAGACTTCTAAGGAGAGTTCGTCAGTTCCGTTAGAGGAAAAGTCTACTGAGGAGAAACCTGCACCGCAAAAATCGATCAGACGGGACTTACCGATCGGCCCGGCGTTGCCTCCGCCGTCGGCGAGACTTCCCGTTAGTGCCGTCCAGCACGATGACGACGACGATGAGGTGGTTGGCCCTGCTCTGCCTGGCATGAAGGGCTTCCGTTTGGCAGATGAACGTGTGGAGGCCGAAATGGCACGAAAGGCTGAGCAGCTGGAAAAGGAGCAGTGGGAGCGCGCACGCGATGGAGAAAAGAGCGAAAAGGTCACGACTACTGCTCCGATGGTTCGAGAAGCGTGGATGACGATGATGCCCGAAAGCTCGATCCTGAAAGATTCCCTGGGGCCCCAAAATCGCCCTCCACCAGGAAAACCTGTTTCGTTCCGGAGGTACGGGCTTGTGGGATCTCTCTCAGTGCGGATGGTACACAGTTTAGTTGACGCTTTGCACTCATGTTTCGTAGCAAGGAGCCCGCAACCGTGGACAAAACTTGGTTTGATTCCCCTGAAGAAAGGGAGCGGGCCAAACGAGCCAAACTCGACATGTACGATACTTACCTGAGAGCGGCAGGGGTTGACGTGATCTAACTCTATTTGCTGATTGTAGCGAGTTGCTTGGCTACGTTCGGGAGGAGAATGCGCCTAGTGCCGCTGCTGCAAGCAGTGTGGCATCAACCGTGACCCAGCCAGCGGTGAACGAATCAATTCTTCCGAATGCGAACCCCGAGGCTGACGAGGAAATGCGAAAGCAAATGGAAAACCTGCGCAACACGCGAGGGCCTTCACTACTAGAGCAGCACCAGCGCAAGCAAGCCGAACGGTCGAAAAGTGGAACCGGGGAGACCGAGGGCAGTGGTGGATGGAACAGGTGCGCAAGAATAATCTGGCTTAGCGGAACGGGAATTCTGTGGTCTGACGACGGTAATACTATGCAGGGACCGAGATCTTACGGCTCGCCGGGGTATGTCTGGAGACGATGCGGAGCGCATGATAACGGCGGCGAAGCAGATCAACTCCAAGTTTACCGCACCGACGATCTCACGGCAGTTCTTGTAGCACGTACCACCTACACGGGGCTGTCGCATTACTCTCACGACATTTTGATTTTGCCTCGCGTAGCGACCAGAAACCGCGAGACCGCGTTGATAACCATTGCAAACATGGCTAGCACCCACGCGACGCCCGCGTTCCAGCCATTGCAAGAGATCGCGGCTTCTGCAAATGTGAGGAACGACTTGTGGAGCTGTAAAGCGTCAGCAGTATGATCGAGATCCTGCACCTCCTTTTTATCCTTGTAGAGTTTTCCCACCGCCTCTTGCATCATTTTCTTCTGGAACCGCTTTTGCTGGTGAAGGCGGTGCTTGTGTCGGAGTTCCGAGCGCGAAATGTCCTCCAGCTGCTTGTCGATTCGCTCTAAAAGGCTTTTGTCGTCTGCATCGAGCGAAGTTGTGGGCCCACGAAGTATTTGCTTCGCACGCGCAGCATCGATACTATCGAATGAACACAAGTTAGAAACAACGACATTGCGAGCTTAATTCAGGCTTACCATACCGAGAATCGTCAAATTTACAGAGCTTTGCATTGGCCTTAGCGCGCTGCTGAAGTGCCTTGACGCAGTTCGGATCCAGACCGAGGACTTGGTCGCACATTAGCCGAGCCTTGTCCCATTGCTGTTGATGAACAAACAACTCCGTTGGAAATACGAACCAACACGAAAAACATTTGTGTTGCGCTTACCTCCAGCATCAGCATACAGGCGGCCAAGTTGCACGTTAGCGGAATCTGCAGCTCTTGCTGGCACGCTACCTTCTCTTGCGGCGCAGATCCAAAGTCCAGTGCTGTGAGTGCCTGGATGTAAGCGTCCGCCGCTTGCTTGTACTCGCCTTTGTGGAAGGCATCGTTACCGGCGAGTCGCTGTGCTGCGATCCACCTCGACTTGGCGGGTTTGTCCAGCTGGGCAACTTGCTGGGCTGAGTGCTTCACCTTGGCCTTGGTGTCAAGGTAGGCGATCTCCTTCTCCGATGTGTTGAGCATGATACCGTTCTCTGTCTTTCGCTGTAGTGTTACAGATCCACACACGTCCGTAGCTACTGGAGCCATGACTTCGTTGATGCTGGATAGCATCTTCGACACGGTGTATGCCTCTGGCATGGTCACTTCGGCGCTGCTGAGTCTTGCTTGAAATGAATTCTCTTCCGAATACAAACAAATAGTGTGAACCGACAAAACCAACCGACCGTTATTCTTGTCAACGATTGAATTGCGGTTTCTTCGATGCACTGAAAAAGAGTCCATAGTTGCCACGACTTCTATCACTCAGAGCTTGGAAACGCGTTAGTGTCTTTTGACACGACTCTGCTTTTCCGTCGTCCTTTGCTTTCTCGTCTTCAAACCGGTAGCCTTTCCGATACGTCGCAGCAATTGCAAGCTCCACCACCGCGAGAACCTGTTATAGGGTGACAGCAGTAAATACGGGGACGAGCATTAAACTTAGATGTGGTCCTTGAAACAATGGCGATGGACTGACATGAAAAAGCAAAAACGTACCGGAAAATAGGCAACTTTCTCTCCACTACATCGCCTTCTGAAACAGGATCACATGCAATTGCTAGCAGCAAGAACTGCAGGGACACAAATGAGACCTCACACAACAGGAATGCTCGCACCCACAGAGCTGAACACGTACCACTGGAAAAAGCAACGCGAAGATGCCTTTGCTCACAAAGTTGGGCACGAAAAAAGTGGCAAGCGTGAACGGGCTGCCAAAACCTGCGAAGTAGGCCCAGTTTTGCTCCAGATGGGCCAGCCGCCGCTCCAGACTCCACCCAGCCAACGACCACTTGTACTCAAAGCAGTACAGCGAGTACAACCAGCTTAGGTGAATGAAGCTTGTGGCGGGGCCGATGACAGGAATGAGGTAGGACAACACCGTCTGCAACAGAAAGAACGCCACAAGGATGGCGCGGTAAAGCTCATCGCTACCGAGTTGCACAGAAATTAGCTATGACAACAGACAAAACCTCCTTCTTTCTACACTTACCGAATCATATCAGTCACCGGCGTGGGCGAAGGCTTGCCATGGAGCTGCATATATGCTAGATGCCAAAAAGGCAGCCGAAAACATTTTGTCAGCACTGACGAGGCCCCACAGCCCCCGCTAGTCAGACGCACCATCATCCGCAATTTCTTGGTACCAAATGGTATTGAGGATGAAGCTAATGCAGTAGATGGGGTACATCCATAGCACCTAGGAAATACAAATCCGAGTCAGCCCAGCCAAAAAAATTCCAGTATTTAGTGCTACGTTTTCCTTACTTGATAGAGCAGGAACACGAAGCCATCCACGCGATCACGCACATCGTCTACCTGAGCTGACGTCCTAAGCATCGACACAGAACACAAAACCTTAGTGGGAAAAAATACAAGTCACATACCCGTCTTCCTGCTTACCCGTAGGAGAAGGAGCGATGCAGCAATTCGCCGAACAAGTGGATCACGGGAATCACAGCTTGGTCGAAGAAGTAGATGCTCCCCAGGAAGATCAGGCCGTTCAGCACAAAGCACTGTACCATCAACCCACAGGCAAAAATAATGCTAATTTAGTACAAAATAATTATAATAGCACAATTGGGGATGCACTTCGACTCGTTCGCACCTTGGCGCTGGACACGCAGATGAGGCGCGACTTGATGTAAAAGAGCAGGATGCGGTGCAGCGATACGGCGTGCTGCACGCCCCCGCAGAACTCGCGGAACCCGGCGCTGAAGGCGTCCGTCATGGTTGTTGTTCTTCTTCTTTGCAGATCCCAAAATCGCATTTTGTGTGATTTTGACGCAAAGTTGAAGTCGCCATTTTAGGAATGACCACGGCTCGACGCAAGGGCGCCGAGTGCGAGGGGGTTGCGTGCGAGCACGCGCTCGGACAGCAGCCGCTGCAGCTGTATGCCTACCTCTGGTCCAAGGCGAGCGTCGACCGAGACGGCAAGAAGGCGTTCTCCTTCGTGCTCACAGACACGGTCGTGTTCAAGCGGCAGAAGCTCGTCAAGTGGCTCTTCACGTCCAAACAGGAGCGGGGCAAGGTTCGCACTCGCTGGCTGCACCGCCTAAGGACAAGCTTTTGATACTGAGTGAGTGGTTTTGTGGCTGCAGATTCTGTGCAAGACCAAAAAGTTCCTGTCGACGTCGCGCGTGCTGCAGGAGTTTGCGGTGCCGCGAGGGGCCCGGAACACGATACCCAAGTTGGACAACAAGCAAGTCCTTGCGACGTACGCTTACTTGGACCGATCTCCGGTATCTGGAGAGACGCACATGGTGGTGGAGCACCTCGATAAGGCAGCGCTCGGTAGGATGTACACTCGATTGGTAGGGATCTCTGCTTGCTAACGACGATTTTGCTCCTGTAGAGCACCTACTGGAGGATCGAGACAAGCCTGGGTTTAGCGTCTTGCAGCGGTTCATTCCGACCAAGTCAGGATACAACCATACTGTTCGGTCAGTGTACACGGCGGAGAGCTGCACGGTGCAGAAGTGCATTAGTCCGTTCTTGCTGAATGACCCCAAGGCTACAATGGTACAGCGCACGGCCACTTTTGAGATCGACGATCCACTTCTACGCCATCGTACGCTTGTTCTGCCTTACCATGGTATTGAGTTTGGTGCTGGTACAGGCTGATACTTGAGGACCTTTGTAGGTGACGTGACGGACAAGGAAGTGCTGAAGACTATGGAAAAGATCAACGGAGAAATGAGTTCTCACCTCGAAGCCATCGTAGGGAAAGAAATGGTTCGCTTTGTCAGCTACTTCAAGGTAAATGCAACCTTGACACGCCTGTCGAGAGCATAAAAAACGTATCTTCATAGTCGGTTTGTCGTGTGTAGATTGGCGCCGATCACCGGATCTATCTGCTGTGGAGCTCGATGCTCTCTTTCGACGCAGGTATCAAGGGCGGTGCCAAGCATTATAGTTTAACCTTGGGGAGCCATACAGCGGGAGTACCGGCGCCGGCCGATGCAGACGAAAGCGAATCACAGTCCGCAACTAACCAGTCACTTATCGGCTGCACCGCCCAGCTCAAGATTTGCCCCAACTGCAATCGAATGCTCCCGAGAGACCAAGTCGAATACATGGTAAGCAACATGCCGCGATCTAACTGCAACGATAGTGCCTACTTGATCAACCCCATGCCTTCGTCTAGGTGACCAACAGATCGATTATCCGGCAATTTGAGCGTGATGCAGGCGACAGAGATAGCGATCCCGAGTCTGAAAGTATCCCCACTCTTCTCCGAGCGATCAGTGGGCCCATTCAAGTCGAACGCTTTAAGCAGCTGAAGAAATCAGCAATCTACCTGTGAGTTATCGCTTGTTGTTCCTGGACGTGTTGGTCAGAGAGGTCTCATGGTCGAGTTCTCTTGCTTGCCGCAGCTACCGGACGGTACAGCTTTGCTTGACTTGTGCCAGGCATATCAACGTGGATCCTAAGGCGTGCGGTTCTCCAACCCGGAATAACAATGACGACTCGAACCTTGGCAAGGACACAATGAAGGGCGGTGATATATCAATTCAAGCTGGGCACGGCCTTCCAACAAAAAGCAAAGGATACGAGCCAGCAAAGGAAAACGCGACCAGGACAGCGCTGAAGCCAGTGGTCACTGTACATACGCGAGCTCAATCCGCTGGTTCGATGCGCATGAGTTTCTCCAAGAAGAACATCAGAAATGGGAGCAGCTTGTATCGGCAGCACCTGCTGCGAGTTCTTCCTCGGTTGATTGCGTCCGAGCCGCCTGGATTAACCCCTCGAGAGCGGGTGCGTCAGCTCGCGCTTCACTTGAGGCGAACCTATGGACATCCCTCGCTACGCTTTGCGCTGTCACAGTGCAACGTATTCCCAGTTGGCTCGCTGGTGCCTCTTCGAACTCTCAGTGATGTTTGCAGTACCGAGCAATTGATGCCAGCAGCTCGCTATGTAAGGATTGCTTGCCACTAATGAGTTTTCCTCGCACTTTGCTGGGCGATTCATCGACTGACAGCAACGTGAGGGTTTGATGTGCAGTGGCTAGAACTCTGCCAGGTGCAAGAGTCTGCCATTAGTCCGCAGACAATCGACATTGACGCGCTCGACAGTCTACTAGCAGCAAGTCTCCGGCCTTCTTCTTCGTACCAAGTCGCTCGTCCCGCCAAGGAAGGCTCTTCTCGTTCAGGACAACGAATTGTACGACCGACACGCTTTCTGCAAGCCACAGAGGCTTCATGTCCTGTCATCCCCAGAACCCCATCAACCCTGGGATGCGTGCCAAAGAGGCCCGATCGGCCTCACAGCTGCATCCCAATAAGCACATCGTCTCGACGAGCGCGACTGCTCTCGCTCACTGCATCTAAACCCCAACCAAAGCGAAGCAGCCATGAGATCCAGCAGCCAGCAGAGTCAAATGACGGACCAAAATCGCTCGTTCGACTTGTTGATGGAGTGCCGTGTGCTGTGCGAGCATCTGGCAGGTCCGGTAGCGACGGCCAGTGCGTCTTGCACGTCGAGGTGACCTCCGTTCCGAGTGGAGAGAGCAGCAACCAAACAGAGACCGCCATGGAGCTGACCCTCAACACGGCACAGGTACGTTCCAGCAAACTGCAACAACAGGAGAACCGCTCACCAATGGCTGTCCATGTCATCGCTAGATCATCGCGCTGCTCGGGTCCAGAGGAGCCGCTGCGCAGCACCTGACCAGCCAGGACACACTGCTCGAGGGCATCTTGCCTCTGCTTCGCATTCAGCACGGACAGCTCAGCATCCAGCAGCAACAGGAAATAGAGACCGACCACAGGCCGCATCCCCCACGAGGCAGAAGTTCGAGGCCACGCGTGCATTTTGCATCACGACCAAAAAAATAGTCCGTGTCAATTGCCACCAGTGAAATTCACGTCTGCAACACGAGTGAAGCCATTTCATGATGACAAGCTTTTTCAAAAAAAGGGCGCGTACTTTGAAAACGGGTGGTCCGAAGCCATCTATTTTGGCGGGAAAGCGATCGGCATGCGCAGGTGCGAGTGTCGACCAGTCATTTCTGTCGAATCAGCTTGTCGGTCGTGCGCGTGCCCGGCGTCATTCCCGCAATCCCCCCAGTCCGATCACTTCCCTCTTATTGTCGACTGAACACCATGGCGGACTTCACCCCGGAGCAGCTGGAGGCGTGTCTGCTGCAGCTCACGCACCCGGACACGGAGCAGATTAAGCAGGCGGAGGCGGCGCTCAAGGCCTACACTAAGCAGATCGCGGCGGTGGGCGGCCTGCTCACCCAGCTGCAGCTCTCGGCCAAACCCGAGGTGCGCCAGCTGGCTGCGCTCATGCTGCGCAAGAAGATCTTCAAGCATTGGCCCAAGCTGGACGCCTCCGCGCAGGCGCAGGCCAAGCAGGTGCTGCTGCAGCGCTGCGCCGAGGACCCCGTGCACGCCGTGCGCTCCACGGTGGCCACGCTCATCGCCGCTTTGGCTCTGCACGAGGTGCCGGCCGGCAACTGGCCCGAGCTCATGGTGTTCATCAGCACGTGCGCCAACAGCGCCAGCGTGGACCAGCGCGAGATGGGCATGAAGCTGCTGCAGCTGCTGGGCGAGGCCATGGGCACATCGCTGCAGCCGCACTTCACCGACCTCAAGCAGCTGTACGCCAAGGCGCTGCAGGACCCCGAGAACCTCAAGGTGCGCGTGGGCGCCATGCGCGCCGCCTGCAGCCTCGTCGAGTTCCTGGAGGAGGCCGACCTGCGCGGCTTCCGCGACCTCGTGCCGCTCATGATCACGGTGCTGCAGCAGTGCGTCTCCAGCGGCGCCGAGGCCGAGGCCGTCGAGTTCATGGACGTGTTCTCGGAGATCGCGTCGCACCCGTTCCCCATCCTGGACCAGGCCTTCCCGCAGTTCATCGAGCTGCTGCTTCAGATCATCCTGGCCGAGCAGCTCGAGGTCAGCACGCGCGCCTCGGCCAGCTACGCCATCGGCGAGTTCATCAAGAAGAAGCCCAAGACCATCGGCAAGAAGAACCTCGTGGCCAAGATCTTCACCACCATGCTGGACATTGTGGCCGCGGACGAGGCCGTGTCCTGCGGCCTCATCTCGAACCTGCTGGAGCGCGAAGGCAAGGCGGACGGCGAGGACGAGGACGAGGACGACGAGTCCCCCGGCCACTTGGCCCAGCAGACGCTGGACTCGCTGGCCCTCAGCGTGCCCGCCAAGTACCTCAACCCCGTCGTGTTCAGCGTCTGCAATGAGTACATCACGTCGCCGGACGGCCGCAAGCGCAAGGCTGGCGTGCTGGCCCTCGGCATCCTGTCGGAGGGCTGCTGCGACTTCATGTGCCAGAACCTGAACGAGCTGCTGCCGGCTGTGTACCGCGTGGCCCAGGACGCCGAGCAGCACGTGCGGGAGGCTGCGTGCTTCGCTCTCGGCCAGTTTGCCGAGTTCCTGCAGCCCACGATCACGGACCACTACACGGACATCCTGCCCATCGGCCTGACGCTGCTCGACGACAGCTCCAAGGTCATCAAGGCGACGGCCCTGTACGTGCTCGACGAGATCACGCAGAGCATGGAGACGGAGCAGGTCATGCCGTACCTGGAGACGCTCGTGACCAAGCTCGTGGCTGTGCTTCGCACGGGCTCCCCGCAGCTGCAGAAGATGGCCCTGGATGCGGTAGGCTCCATTGCCATTGGCGCCAAGGACGCCTTCCTGCCGTACTTCCCGTCGGTGGCCGAGCTCATCCAGCCGTTCTGGGGCATCACGGACCCCAAGTTCTTCTTCCTGCGCGGCGCTGCCATCGAGTGCCTGGGCTACCTGGCCACGGCTCTGGGCAAGGAGCCGTTCCGCCCGTACTTCGCGCCGTCGATGCCGTTCGTCTTCTCGTCGTTCGAGCTGGACGACTCGGAGCTGAAGGAGCAGGCGTTCGTGTACTTCATCAACGTGTCGAGCATCTTCAAGGACGAGTTCGCGCCCTTCCTGGAGCAGGCGGCCACCCACGTGCTGCAGGCCATCGTCAGCGACGAGGGTCTCCGTGTGGTGGACGACGACGACGACGTCCTGGAGGGCCTGGACTCGGACGACGAGGAGGACGGCGACGACCACGTGCTTCGCCACATCAGCATCCGCACGGACGCGCTCAACTCGAAGGTCCGCGCCGTTGCCGCGGTGGAGGAGCTCGCGCTGAACTGCGGTGGGCCTGTGTTCGAGCCGTACATCCCCAAGTTCCTGGAGGCGCTGGCGCCGCTGACGGAGTACATCCACGAGGACGTCCGTGGCGCGGTGGCCGAGGCCCTGGCGGCGCTCGTGATCTGCTCGTTCGAGGCCTCGCACGCCTCGAGCAGGGACGTGCAGGTGTGGACCAAGGGCGACTTCAACAAGAACATCCTGACCCCCAACAACGCCGTGATCGCGTCGGCCGTGATGAAGAGCCTCGTGGAGGAGCTGCTGGAGGACCCGGAGGAGGTGGTGGTGGAGAAGGCGTTCAACGCCATCAAGGCCATGAGCGCGCGCGTGGGCCCCGTCGTGACGATGGACCACATGAACGAGCTCATGCGGCTCACCAAGACGGTGCTGGCTCACGAGCACATCTGCCAGACGTCGCACGAGGAGGACGACGAGGAGGACGAGGAGGAGGGCGGCTCGGTGCTTGAGAGCGCGTCGGAGCTCATCGGCGTGCTGTCCAAGTGCTACGGCGAGCACTTCGTGGCCACGTTCCAGGAGCTCTTCCCGGCCCTGCTGTCGTTCGCGACGGGCCTGCGCGCCGTGCGGGACCGTGCCGCCGCGGTGGGCTGCTTCGCCGAGGTGCTCCGTGAGCTCGGCCCCAGCGGCCTGGGCTTCGTCGAGAGCGTCTTCCCGGTGGTGCTGCAGGGCCTGGCCTCGGACAACTACGTCCTGAAGGCCAACAGCGCCTTCTGCATGGGCATCCTGGCGGAGATCAGCGGCGACAAGCTGACGAGCGCGTACGAGCAGATGCTGCAGGCCCTGCGGCCGCTGTTCGAGACGTCGGGCAACGACGAGGTGGTGGTCGACAACGCGTGCGCTGCGGTGGCTCGCATGATCATTGCTGGCGGCGCTACGCTGCCGCTCGAGGCTGTGCTGCCCGTGTTCCTGGGCGCTCTGCCGCTCAAGGCGGACATGGACGAGAGCCCCGTGTGCTTCCGTTGCCTGAACGGCCTCGTGAGCTCGCAGAACCCCGTGGCGCTCAACCTGATGCCGCAGGTGCTCGAGGTGTACGCCAAGGCTCTGGCCCCCACGTCCAGCGTGGAGGAGGAGACCCAGGCGGAGGTCAAGGTGTGCGTGCGTGGCCTGCTGCAGGCCTACGAGGCCCAGATGAAGGAGGTCATCGCGCAGATGAGCCCGGACGCCCAGGCTGCTCTCAGCTCGGCCCTTAACTAAGCGGCTGGGAGTTCCTTGGAGATAGGTAGTATGGAAGCACGGAGGGAGCTCCACTGCGCCTCCTGCTTCGCCCTCGGCTTTGGTTCTTTCATTTTTGATAAGTAGTGAGTGGTGGGGAATATGTATAGAGCTTCACATCATGCTGAGTGTTATTTTTGTTTTTTATTATTCGGTGTCTTCACGTTGTTTTTAGATTGGTTTTGATTGGATAAACAAGTTGACGATTCACAAATGTTGAAAACAGTTTTGACGACACAAACTGGACACTAACGCAATTTTCTAAGTGGGTTGCACTTGACGCGCAGGCGCCGCGACGATGCTGGCACCTGCAAAAGGACGGAGATCCTCGTCTAAAGCTCAAAACGAGCCTAGAACTGCTCCACTTCGCCCTACCAGGAGGTCGATGTGGGGGCAGTCGTCACGCCAGTCTTGGGGTTGACTGTAGGCGTCGTAGTCGTACAGGTCGGTGTAGCAGGAGTAGCAATTGGGGTAGCCGTCGATGCAACTGGAGTAGCCGTCGTGACGGTCGGTGCAGCCGTCGTTGAAACTGGAGTAGCCGTCGTTGCAGCAGGAGTAGCAATTGGGGTGGCCGTCGATGCAACTGGAGTAGCCGTCGTTGAAACTGGAGTAGCCGTCGTTGCAGCAGGAGTAGCAATTGGGGTGGCCGTCGATGCAACTGGAGTAGCCGTCGTTGAAACTGGAGTAGCCGTCGTTGCAGCAGAAGTAGCAATTGGGGTGGCCGTCGTGACAGTCGGCGTAGCCGTAGTTACGGCGGGAGTCGCTGTTGTGACCGTCGGGTTCGTCGTGCTTGGCGTCTCAGTGACAACAGTGGAAGTGCTGCCGCTCGAGCTCGATCCACCACGAGAAGCTGCGTTGTACAAGGCCCACGAGCGCGTAAGACCGTCGTCCATGGTGGCCGTCGCCAGCATGGACAGCGCGTCCGCCTGGTTGATGACGGCCTGGTTCACCAGCAGCAAGGACAGCCACGCGTTTGTAGTATCGTCGCCCGTGACGATCGCCTCCTTCGACAGGATGTCGTCCCATTCCTCCTTAATGAAGGTGGCTGTACGCGCGAGGCCGTTGATGGGCGAAACCGGGATCATTTGGATGCCGTGGATGCAGTACTTCTCGGCGCTGAACCACGTCGCGTAGTCCGCCTTGTTGTCGAAGAAGATGCCTGTGACGTGGTTGGGCACGAACTGGGGTGGGTGGATCGTGTTGTCCGACGTCATGAGAAAGTAGGTGCGCACGGCGCGCGCGTTCAGGCGCAGCATGAGGCTGCCCAGGTCCTCGACTGCACTGTTCTCCGTCACTTTTCCCCACAGCTTCATGCCGTAGAAGAAGTTCACATCCTCCGACGTGCTCTCCTCGTCCTTGCCGTCCGCCAGGGGGGTCACACCGTGCGAGTATGAATGGCCCAAAAACCAGGAAAAGTGACGGAACTTGGGGAAGTACGTGTCGTCCGAGCTCGGGTTGGCCACATCGCGCAGCAACGTCCAGACCATAGTTTCCAGTTGTTTCATGCCCGACCAGGACGGGTCCAGCTTCTTGAGGATGGCCGACGCTGTGATCCAGTAACCGTAGTGGTAATGGTGGTCGTTGTAGACGCCGTTGCCAAATTCCACGTCCGCGTCGTTGGCAGTGAAGATCTGGCTGGTCACGATGCCCTTGTAGGCGGTCTCGTAGGCAAGCGGAGCGCCGAGCGTGTTGTTCAGGAACGGTTCGACGAGCGCCTCCAGCTTAGACAGGCAGCTTTTCAACAGGGTCGTGTCATCGCCCACAACACCGCTATCAGCGGCCATCAGACACAGTGACGCGTACTTCTGGTACGCCTTGCCGTTGTAGTACCAGCTGCCCGTATCCAAGCTCCAGTCACTGTCAATGTCGCTCTGCAGCGTGGACAAAAGACCGATCTGAGAAACCACGTTGGCGGACGGCTTGCTGGCCGGGTAGAAGTCCACCTCGTCGTCCGCTTCGTCCTCCGTCAAGATCCAGCTTCCGG
>AWVW02051905.1:0-29053 GCA_000500225.2 Phytophthora pinifolia | reverse complement strand
CCTCTCGCCGAGGACGGAGTCGCGTCGACCTTGACCGTGATCATCTTGGACGACTTGGCAGGGATCGAAAGAGACGTAGTGGAGAGCACAAAGCGCGGGTTGTCAACCATGACCTCGAATTCTCTCGGAGTCGAGAAGACGTTTTTGAACTCAATGTCCTTGGTTGTCGAGAACACGAACGGGCCTTGAGGCAGCGGAGGCACCGACAGTCCTTGCAGTGTGCACTTGTATTCGCCCACGGAGTCGGAATACAGTGTCAGTATATCCCGGAACTCGCCAATCGCTTCAGGCTCAAACTTGATAAGGATGGACTCCGGTTTGCCTTCCCAAGAAGACGATCCCTCAACTTTGCAGGTTCCTGGCACGGAAAAAGATCTTGGGTCTTGAACGGAGCACGACAGCTCCGCTACTGCATCCGCGTAGCTCGTAAACGTAAACGTCTGGGTTTGCGAACCGCCTAGAGGAGCCTTGAAGTACAGGATCCGCTCGGGGCCGACCGACTGAGAGCTCAGGACGAGGTTGTACGTGTACTCGCCAAGTTCCACGAAGCTGATCGTCAAGCGATCTTCAATGGGCGATTCCGCGTGCAACGTTGGCCGGTATTCGATCTCGTAGGAGCCTTCAGATCGCCCCGTGATCTCGCTAATCTGTCGCACACGGATGGAAGGGCTGGCGCACTTCCACCAGTGGACTTTGTCCACGAAGTTGATCTGGCGTTGGCGCTCGAACGGGTTCTCAATCGCCACCGCCTTCTTCACCGATTGCCGCACTGGGGCCTCGAAGTAGAGCGTGTCGACATCCACAGCCTTGGAAACGGCCACATTGACGTCTTGAGTCAGGTATTCCCCACTCTCTTGGTTTACCAAACGCACACAGAGGCTCACAGTCCCTTCAGTATAACAGAAGAGGTTCAGGTTGTAGTTGCGCGTCACGCCGGCTTGGAGTAGAATCGATGAAGGGCCTTGCACAACAACCGACTCATTACCTGGTGGCTTTTGAATCTTGACAGCCAACGTTTGCGGCGTCTTGAGCCAGTTCTGGATAGGAATCGAGATCGAGAGCGTCTTCTTCGCGGCGGTGGAGAGGGACATTGGAGCAGCGGGCAACGGAGCAGACGCTTTGCCAATAACATTGTACAGGAGAGCGCTCCCGTCAGGTATCGCCAGGAAAATGGACCCTTTGTGGACCACTGGACGCTGGTAGTCAATTTCCTCTGACGAGTTCTGCTTCGTCATGATCAGTGGAGAGTACACCACATCGAGGTTCGCTTTCCCGTGAGCGGGGACTACAACGTTCTCTGGACATGACCAGTGATCGCCCTGCACGACAGGGAACAGGTTCCACGGAGACGCGGTCGTGTTTTCAATCACGATCGGCTTGTGCGTCTCCTGCCGGACTGGAGAGTCGAAGTTGATGTCTTGGATCGATGAAGTTGCTTGAGGAACGCACGACCCCACCAGCGTCAGTGTAGCGGGGGAAGTTCCCTCGATCATACAGGTAACTCTGTCGTAGCGGATGTCTGGATTCACGGCTGACGGCTTGAACGTCACCTCAATAGCCTTGTTTTGGTTTGGCGCTACCATACCTTCCGACGGAGAGACCAGGAAGTCAGGGGCAAACTCGCGAGCGTTCCACTGGAACTTCGTCGCCACATCCCCACGGTTTTGCAAGCGTACTTTCCTCACCAGTTGGCTGCCGAGACAGACTGCTCCATAGGAAAGCGTGTCCGTCTCCAGCACCACCTCGATCCCCTGGCAACAACCCGAGAGCGTTAACAGCTTTTTCGTACTCCCACCAACGCGCATATACACATCCTTCTGGAAACTAGGAATACGTTGCGTCGGGGCGAAGCGGAATTCAATGCCAGCGCTTTCTTTCGCTCGAAGCGAAACTTCGTGCTGCGGGAAGATCGAGATACCCAGCCCATCCAGCGATGCGACGCCAGGTTGAGAAGAGTCCACACATTCCACGACAGTCTTTCGCTTTGAGCGGTTGGCGATCTTGACGGTACGCGAGATCTGCTGTCCAATTTGTAGATTGCCCAGAACGACCATTTGCATCGAGGAATTGACGAGCTCCACCTTGGGGAAGACGCCTTCTCCACGGATACTGACGTTCACAGTTGACGATCCGTTGATCGTGAACGGAACCACCTCGAGGTACGCAACTTCACGTCGAGCCGTGAATACAATAGGAATGTTGACAGTCTCTCGGGGTCCCAACACCGTTGGTGGGCAATCCACCCGCAAGTGGGGTTTCTTCTCAAACAAGCAGTCGAGATCGATCCCGCTCTCCGGGTCCATGTTGAAAACGGTGAGCGTAGCCGTCTCTGCCATGGGAGTGGAGTCGTTTTCAGCGATGAAGCACGGTCCGAAATCGTGCGACGTGAACGAGAATTGCAGCATTGGAGGAACAGCGTTGCCTTGCAGAGTCACCACGTAGTTCCGAGAGCCAGCAACAGTGCAGGTTACTGGGATCCCGTCAAGGGATGTCTGCTTCGTTGGCGCAAAGATGAGCTTGCAGGTCGTCTTATCGTTCTTCTTGATCGTGCCCTGCACAGGCTCAATAGTGAGCGCAGCACTCGGTTTCCCCACTGTCCAGTTGAAGTCGAAGTTGAACTTGCCGCTGTTGTGAATCACAACCGAGCGCTGGGCTTCCTCATTCACGCGCACAACGCCAAAGTCTAGAACGTTTCCTGGACCAGCGACCAATGCGCGGCTTTCGTTGTGATCGTCGGACGCTACGGTCAGGGCGTCGTGGATGCTGTATCCTTCTCCCTTCACATTCAGCGACAACCGCGTGGGTTTGCGCTTGATAATACAGTTCAGGTTGAAGCTATAGGACTTCTCTTCTGTTGGAATGAACTCGATTTCGATCGACGTGCGGCTGTTGGGAGGGATCACCCCACTCAACGGATGCACAATTAAGGCTGGAACTTCCCCTGCGAAGTCCAGCGACGTCTTGTCAAACACAAAGTTGAACGGGATATGCTCCTGGTTGACCAGCGCGATGCTTTGCGACGTTTTCGTCCCTATCAGCAGGGTGTTAAAGTTGACGCTCCCACGGTCCAGCGACACCCGGGGCTCCGTCGTCGTCCCCACGAACAAGAAGAGCTGACTCACTTGGAAATGAGGAATCTTGAAGTACCAGAACATTTCCTGGAGCTCCAACTGCTGTGGGGTGAACTCGAAGATCATCTCGCAGCGCTTCCCAGCGAGCATGAGGCCTTTAGGCGTTGCACAGCGGAAGCACGGGTTGGTCTCACCTTGCGGCGTCCATGAGAACTCGTAAGAGACGTTGGTCGGGTTAACCACGTAAAACCTTCGCGTGTTGCGGACACGAACACCCAGAGACTCCATCTCGATCACCTTAACGGAGGGGTCTAAAGGCGCCAATTCACCGTGAGGACCAATGAGGTTCGGTGCTCGCCACTGCGCGTAGTCGCTCCTTTCCACATCGAAATGGCAGGCAGGTCGGAGAGATCCACCGCGCACGTCCACTTTAATAGCGGTAGACTGACCTCCCTGGGCGTCTGGAATGTCCACACACAGCCAGCAGTAGTACTCGTCCACTTCCATCGGAGCAAACTTAATCGTGAACACCTGAGCCTCTTCTGCGTTGATAACGCCGCTTGCTGGAGTCACCTCAAACGGGCAATTGTCATCCACTCCACCAGTCAGCGAGTAGCCTCCATCAGACTGACCGGGAATTCCCTGCTCCCATCGACACGAATACGCCAGCTGGATGTTGCTCTTGTTGCGCACAGTCAGCTTGTGCGTACACACTTGCAGCATGAAGATTTTGCGGAAAGAGATCGAGGTCGTATCACACTCAAACGACAAGACATCGGCTGCTGCAAAGCAGCTCAGCGCTATCGTCGACGGAGAATCAATCGTTTCGTATTCAGGCTCCACCACCGCTTGCTTCGAGACGCTTCCAGCCCCTGCTTGTCCGTCAAAAGAAATCGTTTGAATCGACTCATCCCAACCGCTGTCGTCGCTCTGACTCGCTGCGCCACTTTTATACAAGATCCTCTGAGCTTGCAGAGCGATACGATGAGCCTGATAGATGACGGCGTTCTCGCCCTCCGACCCCAAAGGCTCAAATGTCGCTCTGATCAGCTTGTGCGCCTTTGGCTTGAGATGTCCAATACCCGGAGAGAAATGGAAAGGCGAAGCTTTAGGCCACTCGAAGCGAACAACATCCGCCGACTGGTTGCACAGCGAAAACACTTTCGTGTCTTTGAGGACTAAAGCGGCAGATTCGGCTAGGGCGCCGGTCTCAGGCAGACGGATGTCGTCAAAGTGAAGCTCGTCGTCGTGGCCACGAGGCAAGTCCTCAAAGACCAAGTCTTCTCGGAACCCCGTCCCGAAAAGCTTGAACGTGGTTTCCTCGAACGGGTTGTTCTGCACCGTGACTTTAAGCTGCGAAGCTGTCGGCTCGTCGTGCACTTTCTGCGGCCGGAACTGCAACGTCAACGACTCGGTAGCTTTAGGCGGTACGACAACGGATCCATTGCCCAAAGCGAACAAGAAGTTGGGGTTCGTCTGGATGGAAAACAGCACGGTGGCTGGCAGGATCCCATCATTGCGCAGTCCCAGGCGCATATCCTTGGCCTTTGACACTCGCACCCGACCGAAATCCAACACCAACGCACCCGTTGAGTCTCGACTCGTTGGCTCTGTCACCGTAACACACGGCATCGTTCCTTCTCCTCGCATCTCGAACTCGAGCAGTGTCTCCGCCTCACTGGGGCTATCGTCAACTTTCGCCCTAAACGTGGCGTGAAATAAAGCAATCGTGGTCGGGCGGAAGTAGACGCTCACAAAGCGGTGCTCGAGAGGAGGGATCTCCCAGACTGCTGGCTGTACCGTGAACGCGTGAGATCCCTCTTCAGACTCCTCAGCTCCAGAGCTACTGCTTGGACTTGAGGCAATTGAAAACTGCGCCGTACAGCTCACTTTCATCGGATTCGAAATCTTGAAGCGCTCCACCGTCCCCTTCCAATTCGCTGCGGCAATGAGTGGGCCAAAGGAAAAGACCTTCTCCTTCTCTGCGAAGGTGACAGCTTGGATACTCCCGGGAAACGCCCCACTACGAAGTGTTGACGCTGGCACGGCCGACTCGACGCCTATCGAGCGAACCACAGTCTGCTCCTCGAAGATACTCTCATAGTCCGTACTGTTGATACCCGGATAGCAGCTTTCGCCCACTAGTTCGTACAGCAGCATGTTGCTTTCCGCCACATCCTCAGCATTTCGACCAGAAATTTCGATCCGAAGAGTCTCGCTGTACACGGCGCAGTCCTTGAGCTGGAAGACCACATCCAGTGCCGTCGTAACACCAGGGTCGACAGTACCGCCATCCGGAGAAATCGCGAATTGCCCCAGGCTGAGTGTGGCTGGAGTGAGAGGCGTGTCAATCATCAATGCTTGCTTCTTCTCGCTCGCACTTGCCGGTCTCGCGGCTTGGACTCGGAACTTGAACGGGAACTCGCCATCGTTTCGTATCTCGATTCGCTTGGTCTGCGCCGGATCACTGTACTTGTGCGGCCCGAAGTTGATTCCGCGGTTGGGCTGCAGTCGGAACTTGCTGAAGACAGAGCGGGCACTCGTGTAGACGTAGAACTCGCGACACGCTTCTCCCGAAAGCATTTCGATGATCGTGCACTTGATGTCTCTGCAGTCGCGAAGAGAAACCTCGCTCGTGGATGCGAAAGTTACATTGACCGACGACAACTGCCCCGGCTCCAGAACCATTTCACTTGGCTCAATCGTAAAGTACTCGCGTGTCACCGAGCTTCGGATCGCGAGGATGTACTTGATGCTGTATTTGCCTCGGTTTTTGATGTTGAAAGAGCGCGAGTGCTTTTCTCCGACTCGAACCAGCCCGAAATCAAGACTCCCGTCGCCGCTGAGAGCGCGAGCCCCGGAATCAACTGGTTCGTGGTCAAAAGAGCTCACGTCGATCTTGTAGGCCTCTCCGCGTAGCGTTAGCTCCATCTTTCGGTTCCGATCACTCAGTTGAAGCGCGCTCTCAGCATCCGAGAACTCAATCTCCAGCGGACTTTCGTGAACAGCTTCCGTCTCGGCTGAAAAGACAACAGCCACCGGCACTTTCTGGAGCGGTTTGATGGTTCCCTCGAGTGGGAAGATCTGAAAGTCTGCAGGCAGAGCTTCACTGAGCAACCGCCACGTGACGGTAACAGGAGAAACGTTCTCGACGAAGAAAGTCTTCTCGTCCTGCCGTTTCAGCAGAAGCTGCCCGAAATCCAGGACTGGACCGCGAGGCGAATGAGACGGCACTGATGGCTGCTCCACAGGGGGAGCATTAGATCGAGATGACACGGGAGCGCTTCCAGGGACGCTCGACCGCGACGACAAGGGTGCGTTGGCAGCTCCAGCATGCTCAACTTCAGCCTGCTGGTGGTCTTCTCGTTCCGAGGTGCTGGCTGCCGCTGGCTGCTCCCACGGTCCACGCAGCTTCAGTTCCGGTGTGCACCCGTAGCAGCTAACCCGAAATTGTACAGGCTCCGGGTTGTCCCTGATACAACAGATTAGAGAGCTCTCGTGCAGCCCGTTCTCTGCCGGATTCGCCCACACTTTCACCTCCTTCGTGTCGCCCTCTTTAATTTCAAGCGAGGGTGGGAAGATCGCAAACACGTGATCATCTTGCGTCTCCATCGCAAACTCGAGGTGGAGGGGGAACTTGCTGCTGTTGGACATCCGGAACACCTCAACGTTGTTCGGGCTCGCTTTCTGCCACTCGATGAACTCTCGCTCCGTCTCCGGAGGCTTCACCGCGTGATTCGCGATGATGAGCGGCCCAAACTCGAACTGATTCCGAGAGCTCACGAACTTCTTCTGCACGAACCCTCCTTCTGGGCGGCTCTTGACACGGTGCATGAACACGTTCCTCGGGTCGCTGTTGATGGTCGGCACACCGCAAGTTCCTCGACCGAACAGAGTGAACTCACGACGAACGCCCACGATCTCAAAGCCCAGACTGCAGTCGAAACTCCCCACGTTAGCCGAAGTGAATTGAACCAGCACGTTAACTCTGGAGTGAGGGGCGATAACCCAGCGGCAAGCGAGAGCTGACGGGTTCCTCACTCGAGAAGACTGCGGTCGAACTCCCGATGCTTCAGACGCGTCTTGACTTTCGTCATTGTCTGCTATGTGCTCAGCAGAGTCCGCGTCAATGGCGTGGTCATGGCTGGGGTATTTACTGGCTGTTTGAGGGCGAGACGAATGCTTGCTCGGTACGGTAGAACGCGATCCGCTCGCGTGGAGGCTCTTCTCACTGCTGGCTTCCGATGCACTTGCTGATAGAACAGAAGGTGACCGCAAGGTGAAGCGAGCAACCCGTTTCCGAGTGAACCGCTCTGGTGGTCTTCGCACAAGTTGGAACTTGGCTGAAGCAGGGATGGCCAGGTGGCTGGCTTCTAAGTCCCGGACAAACTTTTCAACAGCAGAGTGAATCACGCCGTGGAGAAGCAGAGGCGGACCCGCTTCTAGGATGGGGATGTCCAGGATGAAGTTACTGGGCGTCATGCGGTCTTTCAGTTGGACCCAGACACCGTCCGCGTTGTTGTCCTTGGTGGAAGTGTCGGCGCTCACATTGGCTTGTGCTATCGGGGAAGTATTGTCAGATTCTAAATCTCCACTTACGAACAGCGCCAACTTGTGTTTCAGCGCTTCCAACGCTTGTGTGTACTCTGCGAAGGATGCAGGCTTGAAAATGTCCGCAGACAGCGAGCGTGCCAACTCAGCCACCCTGGCATATACCGTTGTACCATCTTCTGGCACGTTGTGGGACTCACCGCCAAGAAGCGCATCTTCACTGCTGACTCCTGGCTGACTCAACGCCTGCCTAGAGGGGGATCCGGAGAGGGCCTGCTTTTCATGGGCACTACCAGTCTCGGAAGCAGAATGCTGCAACCCTCCACCCACAACACGCTCACCATTCTCGTGGTCAGTGTCTTCAGCTCCTTCCACCTTGTTATCCACAATAGCTCCCGAGCTGCTCCGTGTCAAGCGATCTCTCGAAGGGGACGGAGTGACAGTAATGCTCCCAGGCTTCCTCGTCGTTAAAGTTGACATCGCTTCGTAGCCATCTTCGTCAAATCCAAGCAAAATAATTCGCGCTGCTACAAACGCTTTCGAGCAGCTTTTCAACGTTTCTTCCAGACTCAGGAATGAATTCTCAAACCCGTCCAAGACGCTACCAGCTTTCAGATCGGGTTGCGCCAGTCTCCACAAAACAACTTGGTCCAGCAAAAGCGCCAGTCTTTCACCGACAGTCTCAGGAAGTGTCTCTTCTTGACGTGTACCATCATTGACCTCATCCGACTCTGGTGTCTCCGGAGGAGGGGCTTGACCTCCAGCAGATTCTCCTACTTCACCCTCAGTCGACGGCACAATTTCACTCTCACCCAAGTCAATTCCGAGCGCTTTACGCGTTGCAGTTGCGAGCGGGCCTTTCGCAGCGCAAACCGCTTGGATCGCGCCGTCAATTGTCCACACAGCCAAGCATTCTTTTTCTGCAAGAAGCCGAGCCTGGGTTGATTTCCCACATCGTGGAGGACCCACCACGATATAGTCAACACCTTTCCGTGGCGCAGAGTTGAACGTAGCAAGTGGCGTCTGTGAGTCCGAAGGCGTTAGCTCCAGAGAATCAACCTCCTCACTGTCTGCTGTCGGGGCAGACGCTTCATTGGCATGGCTCAAGTCACCAGAGTCAACAGAAGTCTCCGCAGCGTGCGATGGAGCCAAACCGCTGTCAGCCAAGTACTCCACGATAGGCTGTCCTGGAACCCGAACTGGCAGCTGAAGCGTCTCCTCAGCAGTAAATGCCGCCAGAGATCGCAGCAAGGCTTCATCCTGCTGATAAGATACGTCGAAATCTAGTGAAAACACTTCAACTGGGTACTCCGAGTCGTTGCGTATCTCAACGAGCTGTTCTTCCGGCAGCGCACAAGGCAGCACAGGCCCCAACTCAACGAGTGGCGGGTAGAAGGAAATGCGCAGCTCCGAGCCTTCTCCTCGACACAAGATCGACCGCGTCTTCGGGTTCGAGTTGATCTTGATCGGCAGCTTGAGCATGAACTGCCGCCCGCTGTCCGGTATAAAGTCAATTTGAATGTTGGTTTTGGCTCCTGGTGCCAGCAGTCCACTCTGCGGGGTGAAGCGGAAGTTCCCCACGTCCTTGGTGGACCCCATAGGCTTCTTGAACGCCCACTCTGCAGGTACAGCGGACACGTTTTGCAGCTGCGTGAACATGGTGTGGCAGGTACTGACTGCAATCTTGCCAAAGTCGAGGCTTTCAGTGGAGATCGAGATGTCTGGCACCGTGACGAGAGCGCGAACCAACGCGATACAAGGCGGGCCGTTCTTAATGACGATGGGCAGCTGCGCCGTGTGGAGACCCATCTCGATGTTCTTGCGAGCGTGAAACGTGACGGTGAACTCCACCGACTGCTTCTCGGGCAGTCTCACGACCCGCTCAGGCTCAATCTGGAACCCCCTTGAGCTGGCCAAGTTCTTGTCAAGCTGAAAGGAAGCAGGGCCATGGCCGATGTTGGTGACACTGAAGCGTTTGATCTTGTGCGTCCCCACCACGACATTCCCAAAGTCCAACACAAACTGAGACAGGATAAACGGAAACAAGTCCGTCCGGCGCTGCTTCTGAGCCTTGACCTTGATCTCTGACGCAGACGAGGGGAGTCGCCCTGGCTTAGCAGCAGCAGGCGCAGGCGCTGGTGCAGCTTTAGCCAGCTCCGCGTCCTCAGCTGGGTCCTCTTTGCTCAGTTCCAGACTCTTCAGTGCTCTCGCGTCAGCCCTCTTCAGCTCTTGGACGAGGAGGAAGTCTGCGAAGAAGAGGCGACACGCTTCGATCTCAATGTCCAATTCGTCAATTGCAGTCGCTCCCGAAGCTGCAGCCCCACGAGCTGGACTTCCTGGCGCTCCAGCTCGCTGAGTTTTTGCCTGGGGTGAAGACGGCACGGACGCTACGGAGCTCGCTTTCTCATTGCCTCTATGCGTGGTTGACAGGGTCGATTTCGAGTCGGACAACGCCAACGTGTTGTTGTTGCTGCCGCTCGGATTGTTCCTCGTCTCGACTTTTGTAGCATTGAGCATCCCCAGCTCAATGCTCTGCTTGGCGCGCTTCTTGAGCTCTTTCCACTTGGGTGCTTCGCCACGAACAATGCTCGCTGGATGATTCTCCCGCGGCAGGTTTAGCGAGACCGAGGCAAACGTCCCGCAACCGAACAGCCTGAACAGAATCGGCTGGAAATGCGCGATCTCAAGCACCACCGTCTCTTCAAAGTACTCGGGGATGCCAGGACGCAAGCGAACCAAGATCCGTTGCTTCTCATTAGGAGCAATCTTCCCACTTGTTGGCGAGATCTCCAGGGCTCTCCCACACGCGATCTCGTCGATAAGCACGTTGAACGAGAAGGGAACCTTGCCAACGTTCATGATGGAAAAGTCCCGATCTTCCGTCTTGTTGTACAGCACCTGTCCGAAGTCCAGCGACTGCTTGTCCAGCTTGTAGACTAGTGAAGAAGCCTCCCCCGACAACGTCAGCTCGTACTCGGGCCCTCCTTCCACTTCGCACGCCACTGTGCTCTTGAACTTGCGGTTGGCGTGGCCAAAGAAGACAAACTCGATCTTCTCGCTCTCGTTGGGCTTCAGCAGGCCCCGGATCGGCAGGATGTCGAACACTTGGTTGATAGGAATGTACGGCTTCTTGGCAGTTGCAGTGGAGAGAGCCTCCTTCTCGTCTTCGATGAAGACCCACCGAAAGCTCGTGTCCACTTTGGACACGTTGGTGACGTTCATACTGATGGACTTTTGCGTGTCATTCAGTGTGCAGCCAAAGTCGATTTTGGAGGTCTCGAAGGAAAGATTGGGGAAGCTGATGTCGCCTACGAGCTCCACGCTGTCCTTCTGGGGGTGGCCCGTGTATGAAACGAGCACCTTGCCGTTGATGACTCGACAAGTGTAGTCGTCTTTGAAGCCCGGGTAAAACTCCACATTCAGGTCCACTTTCTGCCCGGGCTGTAAGACCGCTTCCCAACAATCGAGCGCGAACGGAGTCTGCGTGCGAAGCGTGAAGGACAGCGGGAGTTCGCACGCGTTCATCAGACTGAGAGGCTGCGATTGCGGCGTGATCTGGTTGCCAGGATGGTGGATATACTCGAACGACAGCAGTGAAGATGACGGCGTAAGTTTTGGGTCCACGAAGTTCGCGCGGATGGCCGTCACGAACGCCACTTTGCTTGTTTTTTCCTTCCCCACGCGCGTTTCGCACACCAGCTCCTCTTGAATGAGCCCCGCTGTCGACGAAAGCCCTTTAAACACAAAGATGCAGGCAGTGCGTGGCTTGAGCTCAATGGTTCCCGGGAAGACTGAGAAGACGGGAAGCACTTCGTCCCGCGCATCAGCTCCCCCGCCGCTTCCCTTGCGATTGTTGCTTGTCTTGGTTGTAGCTCGGCCGTCCAGACCAGCCTTTGGTCCTCTCTTTGCCAACCCTGCTTGGTCTGAAGAAACCATTCTGCTGTTAGCAACAGCCACGGTCCTGTTCACCCACGAAAGCACTTGCACGCGTTTCCCCTTGTTCTCAAGCGTGCAGCTCCATTCGCACTCTTTGCTCGTCATCTGATGACTGAAGTCGATCACGCGAAGCTCACTGGGTGTCCACATCGTCGTTCCTGTCCCTCGAATCGACAACGGAACGACGAGGTTGTCTCCCTCGGTGATCAAGACGTGCAGCTGATCCTTGAACACAACGGTGTCGTCCAAGTTAGCCACCAGAACGAGCTCGAGACTCTCACCAGCCATCAGCACGCCCTCTTTCCTGTCGATCTGAAACTTCGACCGCGCGTTGCGGATGAAGGTTTTGTATGTTGCCGGGATCAAGGAAGCGTTGGTCATGCGCAGGATTCTTTCATGATCCACGAGACACGTGCAGTTTCCCCAGTTGATGTCAGGCTGGTCGAGCTCAACCTTTGGACCGGAGCCAGTAGCGCTTAGCGTGACCGACAGCGGCAAGTCGGTGCTTCCCGGCACGGTTACCACCATGGGAAGACGGATGCTGCCCAGCTTCTCACAGGACAGCGATATCTCGACAGACACACGCTCTCCAGGACGCACACTGCCGGACAACTCGCTTGCGCTGTACGTGGCGATGGCTCGTGAATGATCGTCCTGCTCGCCGATCTCGAAGCGTCCAAATAGATGGGACGACTTGTTCTCGAGCACGAGCATCTGCTTGTGCGGGTAGCGCAGAAAGCAGCGGCCAAAGTCCAATTCTTGGCACAAGACGGTGAGCTCGGGGACGAAACACTGCGCTCGCACAGGAATGCTGAGGAGGTCTGCTCCGACGCCGGTGACGCCCACGACGAGCTGGTATTGATACACTTTGACGTTGTGGGACGTGAAGTTGATCGTGATCTGCTGCTCCCCATACGCATCCAGCTTGCCGTCGGATGGGACGAGTTGCATCTCCTTCTGCTTGTAGCTGGCCTCTTCCGGGACGCGCAGCGAGTATTTCATGGCAATCTTGGACGCGTTGACGAGCTTGACGGCTCGCGTTTGAGGGAACGAGTACGACACCGCACCAAAGTCCACTTGCTCGACGTCGAAGTGGAACACTGGAGGGATCACGTGAGCCTTGAAGCGCACGGCGAGCTGCTCGTCCGAGCCCTGCATGCTGAAGCGAATGTGCTGGAAAGCCTCGCCCAGTTCCTGTGAGCAGAAGGTCACCTCGATCTTGAGCATCGCGTTCACCGCCAGGGTCCCGGAGCTCGGATGTACGTTCAGCATGGTACCGGAGGCCATCGCCAACGGAATCAGCTCAAACTCCGCTGGGATCTCGCCTTTGTTCTGAATCGTGAAGTCCCGTGTGCGCTCGTCGTTGATGAAGACGTCGCCAAAGTCCAAGAGCTCATTGTACACCACTTTTGCCTTGGGGCCGATGCCCTGGCCTCGCAGTTGCAACGGCAGTCGGGCGGCCTGCCCTGCGATCTCCAGAAAGGCAGCGCAAGAGTACAAATGCGCGACCTCGGGGGTGAAGCACACGACAACGTCCACCTCGGAATGCGCCCACACGCGGCCGGCCAGTGGCGTTATCGAGAAGCACGAGTCCACGAACTGCATCGTGTCGTCAAGCGCGGCCTTGCGCAGGTGTCTGTACTTGGTGTCCAGCGTCTTCCGCACATCGAACGGCGACTGTGTAGCTCCCGCGTCGACGTCCTCCGCTTCTTGGAGCTGCAAGTGAAGGAGCTCACGTTCGGCCGCCTCCATCCGCGCCAGATCCTCCAGTAGCTGCGTTCGCTCGCCCTCCTCGTGTGCAGCGTCCGCGAAGGCTTTCCACGAGAACTCGAGCGTAAACTCGGACTCGTTGCAGATCTTGAGCGTCTTGCGCGACGACAGCGACAGATACGTCGCATTGGGCTCCGCCAGCGGCTGGCTTAAGAAGACGTCGACGTTGACAACGCGGCCAGCCAACCGAACGACTGCCGTTTGGCCGCTGTCGTCTTTCACCTCGAGCGCGCCCTTGCCCGCTTCCAAGGTGGGCGGAACCAGCCCCAGCTCAATCTGCACAGCTGCGCCCTGCGCCAGCGTCGCACTCGGAGGCGTCACGCGGAAGTGCTCGCTCGTCTGGAAGGCGAAGGACGAGCCGCGCGTGCCCACGTTGCGCACCGTGAGGACGCGCGTCGTCGGCATCTTGACGGGACAGAGGCCGAACTCGAGCTCGTCCGGCAAGTCCAGCGCTGCGAAGCGGCCGCGGACCCGCACCGGCAAGAGGAAGCGCTCGCGCTCGGTGCAGCACACGAGATCGATCGAGTAGTCGGTGACTTCCTGCGGGAAAAACTCCAAGGCGAAGGCGATCTCCATCCCTGCAGCCACCTTCCCGTCGACGACAGCTTTCTCCTTGTTGCCGGCGTCCCAGGGCCGAACGCGGAAGACGGGCGAGCGAGGCGGCTCGATCTTGAGGCGGCGCACGACGGTGTCGCAGTTGCGGAAGCGCAGCTTGACCGTGAGCGGCTCGAACGGCGTGTACTCGTCGATCCAGACCTCGGCGGGCGTGGGCTCGAACAGAGGCTGGTGCAGCGGCACGGAGCTCGAGACGCGCGCCGTGTGGTCCTCTGCGTTCACGAGCTCCACGATGCGACTCGTCGCGTGCTTGGCGGCATGGGCCTTGGCGGCCGAGAAGGCCGTGCGGATCTCGCTCGGCTTCTGTCGAGGTCACACGCCCAACCAACAACAAGGTGAGTTTTCATGACTTGTTAAGCAGCAGCGACAACTACGCGCTCGTACCAGGTGCTGCGCCTTCTTGGACATGCTCCTGCGTCGGCGGTCAGTCGGTCCCTGATCGTTGGATCCGCTCGACGAATTCACAAACGAAGAGTCACTGACGACAAGGAGGCCGTCCACGGAGGTGTTCTCAACTGCAGGGAGAGGCCAGCCTCGAGAAAGACGCGGTAAACTGCCATCCCTGCATCGTTGCGTTGGAGCTGACCGCGTGCAAGCAGCAGACCTCGCTGGCAGTCAAACGTCCCAGCTTCGTTGGCTCCAACACGTCGATAGGCACACGGCCTCCGTCTCTGCGACGGTCTCCTCCAAATCGTGTGACCCGCAGTTTAAAACCAATCACTCCGCCCCCAGCCATGGCTGCCCGCGTCAAGCAAGTGCTGCAGCGCTACGGCCGCACCGCCTTCCTCTTCCACTCGACCGTCTTCGCCTCGACGCTCGCGGGCTCCTACGCCGCCATCAACCAGGGCGTCGATCTGCAGACGCTGGCGGCGAAGGTGCCCTTCATGGACCTGTCGGGGCTCGACCCAGACGCCGGCACGCTGGCGCTCGCCTACCTGTCCACGGTGGCCACAGGACCAGTTCGAGGCGCGCTCACCATCGCTGTATCGCCCATTCTCGCTCGGCTCCTCGCGCGCAGCCGCCAGCTCACCAAATTCTAGGCCTCAGAGCAGCAAGTCCCCCACCCTAATGCATCAACACTTCTCTCTTCCTTTCGGTGCTGTAAGTCTCGCCCTTTCCTCGTTCCTGCTGCTCGTACACGTGCCACACTGCCTGTTCCTCGATGCTGCTGGGCATGGCCTTCGCGGTGGAGACGCCGCTGATCGAGGGCAGTGCGGAGATCATCCACGGCTGGACGGTGGCCACTAAAGACGGCGGGCGATCGGCGCGGGCGGAGCACACGGTGCTCATCACCGAGGACGGCGCAGACATCTTGACATAGGAACGCAGTACGCCTCGTGTTTAGATAGCCACCTAGTCTAACTGCACGCTGTTTCGCTATCTAGGAGCTCTGCATCGACTCGACTCACATGCTGCCTCGCTTCTTCAGCGTGCTGGGCGGCTTGGGGAAGAACGGCACCTGCAGCTTCGTATCCAGCTTGGCGAGTTTGGGGAGTTGGTGTTTGTTGTCGCCCTCGTCCGAGTTAGCCGCAATGCTCAACCACGCGAGGCTCAGGTACGAGTGCATGACGTCCGGGACGGTGTCGGGGTACTTACACAGGCCGCCGAACGGGAACTGGCACGAGTAGATGAACTGCTTGCAGCTCGGGATGTCCACAAGCGAGTGCTTGCCCAGGAGATCCAGCGTGGCGCCCACCCAGAATGCGTAGCACGAGTCGGGGTTCTTGTTGCAGCGGCCCTGGAAGCCGCCCTGCTGCCGGAACACGAGCCACCGCACCAGCTCCGATTGCTCGCAGTTGAGCTGCATCATCCGCCCGGACAGGAAGAGCGACGCGATGGCAGTGAACACCGCTCCGCCGTGGGATTCAGCGCCTGTAGAGAGACCGATGCCTCCGTCATAGCTCTACAGACAAGTACACACGTGAGCTCACGAGCAGCCCCGCAGTCTCCATTGCAGCCTCCGTACCAGACACGAGTTGACGAAGCGCACCATGGCGGCCAGGTCGACGCCCGACCAGTCGTCCAGGATGTACGAGATGGCGCAGGCGCAGTAGACGAAGCGCATGTCCTCCTCAGAGCCCGAGTTGACGGACGCGAAGCTGCAGCAGACACAGTCAGTCACGAGAGCCTCAATATGATCGGCCAAGTCGCCCTCACCAGCCCGTCTTCTTGCTCTGCAGGTGCTTGAGGGAGTTGACAATGACCGCCTTGTTGACGCGGCTCAGGTCGTCGCCCAGCGTGCGCAGGATGCAGAGCGCCGCGAAGGTGGACGCGATGTTGCTCGAGTCGTAGACCTCGCTCTGGTACTGGGCCGGCGGGCAGCTGAACGCGTTGCCCATGCAGCTGCCGCCGCGGAAGCCGCAGTCGCCGGCGTTGAGGCTGGCGTCGTGGCAGTCAGGCGGCACCTGCAGACTGTAGACCCAGTCCACGATCTGGCGCTTGTCCACGCGCTCCAGCTCGCCCAGCAGCGCCAGCCCGTGCACGCAGAAGAAAGCCAGCACCACGCGCTGCGAGTCCTGCGACGCGTACGGCGCCGGCAGCGAGCGCAGGTTCTTGAGGAAGTAGCGCGCGTGCAGCTCGCGGTCAAAGCCCATCGTCTGTTGAAAGTGATCTTTACCGGGTAAGGAAGGGACATAAGCGACCTGCAGGACGAAGACGACCGTGGTGAAGCAATGCAAGAGTGAAATTTATTAGGAAGCAGCAACTTATTCAATCTGGAAGACGGCCGAGTTGGGCGGGCCGCTCATGCTGTCGTCGTCGTCGTCGGGGTGACGCACTCGGAAGTCGAACTTAACGTTCATGAGGCGCTGGTTGTCCGAGCGGCGCATCACGGCGATGTCGCCCACCACCACGTCGCCTTCGCACACCTGCATGGGCGGGTAGAGCGGGAAGACCTGCTGGCCCCAGTGGGTGGGCTGCACAAAGGGCGACGTAGTGAGCGTCACCTCCTTCTGGGCCGGGTTCTCGGCGCAGCCCTTGAAGTCGACGTCGAACCAGCCGGCGATGCCGCCGAAGCGCGACATGATGGAGATCGGCATGGAGAACGATGCCTTGACCTCCTTGATGTCGTCCAGCGTGCACGTCTTGAGGTCCCACTTGGCGAACTCGACCTCGTCGCCGATGAGGTTGCCAGCGTTGAGCTCCTCCCACGAGGACGTGTGCAGCGAGTACTGCTCCTGCTCCTTGCGGAAGGCGTTGCCCAGCACGCTCATGTCGACGCCCCAGTTGGTCTTGGTGCTGTCCACGAAGCCGCGCCAGCCGTCCATGGCGTGCGAGAACTCGCTGAAGCGCTTGTTGCTGTTGTCCTCGTTGCACATGGGGGCGATGGACATGCTGGCGTGGGACGGGAACATGGCGCCGTCAGACTTGAGCCAGCGGTCGCGCGCCACGATCACCGAGTCGAACATGGACTCGCGCAGAAGGAAGTAGCCCATCCACTCCGAGATGATGACGTCCACCTTCTCAGGCAGCTCCACGTCCTCCATCTTGGCCTGGATGACCGTCACCACGTCCTGCTGGCCGTTAGCCTCGACCACCTTGCGGGCCTGCACGGCGATGTCGGTGGCCTCCACGGCGAAGACCCTACGGGCGCCGGCCTGCGCGGCCCAAATGGCCAGGATGCCGCTGCCCGTGCCCACGTCCAGCACGACCTTGTCCTTGAAGTGGTTGGGGTTATCGAAGATGGCGTCGCGGTAGCTCTGCATGCGCAGGTCGTCCGACAGCATCTGCTTCTGGTGGTAGATGAAGGCATACGTGCAGAAGTAGTTGGCGAAGTCGGACGACTTCTCCCAGGCCTTCTTCTGGTCGGGCGACACGTCACGGGGGTTAGCGTCCGTCATGATGAGGTCGGTGACTGGTTTGAGTAGCGTCTGGCGGAGCTGGGGTCTTCTCTGCGGCGTCTCTAGCCGGCGAGTGGCGGCTTCCGTTGGTCCCTCTGCCCGGCGGCTTTGGTCCAGTCAAAAGATCGCCGATGATTGGTCATTTTTAGGACCAACAAGTATTGCCATGTATTGTGATTACCACAATAGTATTGCCCAACATGGGGGACGACGACTTGAAGCGCACGTTCCAGGCGCTGTGCGGCGACTACGACGAGCTGCTAGACGAGGCGGCGCAGGCCACGCAGCCCGCGGACGAGCGTGTGGGGCTGGCGCTGTTCAAGATCGACGAGGCATGCGCTGCGGCCGACGCGATGCGGCAGGACGCGCAACAGGCGCAAGAGCAGCTTCTGGAGGAGCTGCTAGCCAACTGCCACGAGCTGGAGGATATTTTCCTGCGCGTGAACCTCATCGAGGTCAGTGGGCATTGATCGGTCGCAGTAGACAGGACTCGGGACTCACGTGGTGGCTGTCTGTGTCTCTCTAGCGCTTCGTGGGGCGCGTGCTGCAGACCACGCGGGAGCTCGAGAAGCGCACGGAGAGCGTCAGCCGAGCAGCCGGGCCGGTATTCAACCCGAGCAGCAGCGTCACCAGCTTGTTCCGGTCTTTCTCTATGAAGGTGCGGGGATATACTGCGGGGGGGGGATGAGTGGGATGGCTGACTTTTGTGTTGCAATTGTGGCTGTTGCTAGCGTGGGCAGCAAGACGCGCCTTCGAGCGACGGCAAGTGGAGCCCCGTGCCCTTCGAGTTCGACACGAAGGAGCTCATGAAAAGGCTAGAGAAGAGCGACGCGCGGGAACTCGGCGTTTCCATCTCGTCCTCCCCGGCGGAAGCAGCGGCAGCGGAGCAGCCTGTCAAGACAGGTAGTGAGTGACGAGGAGTCCAGGTCCGACTAAGTGACCTTCGACAATAGCCCCGATCCTATTGCGCAAGTTGAAGTGCTTTCCGTATATTCATTTTTTTCAGCGCATAAATAAACGTACTACTGTATCATTTTTTTACAATTAATTTGCATTACATTTAATTGGCCAATGGAGGCAACATGGCGCGGTTTGGCGCTGGCCGACGCGTCCGGCGCGCTGACGCCTGAGGGTGCGCGGCTGCTGGGGCAGGAGATGGACGAGGAGCGTCTCGCCATTGTCACACTACTGGGTCCGCCGTCCACGCGCGCCACGAGATGCGAGCTGCTGGCCAGACTGCTGGGTTTAGAGGATCAGGAAGGCTCTTCCTCCTCTTCTGGCGACGGGGCGCTCGATCTGCTGGCCAGCGTCGCGTACGTGGAGCAGGACTTCCATCTGCTGGTTTTGGACGTCAATGTGCCCGAAGAAGCTGCGTCCTGTGGCCTGGAGCAGCTCGTGGGCGGCCTCTGCGCGCTGTCGTCGCTTGTGGTCTCGTTCTACGACGAGATCAGCTCCACGCAGTGCCTGGCGCCACTGTTGCCGCAGTTCCAGTCGCTGTTCCAGACGCTCGTGCGAGAATTCGCGTCCATGGAAGTGTTCGAGCTGCTGCCCAAGACGCTGAGCATCGACTTGTCCCCGAGTCGCTCTCTAGCGGACAAACTGGCAGACGCGGAGAAGGACGCGGCATCGTCGAGCGCCGATGAGCTGCAGAGCCTCGCGCGCTTCAAGAGCGTGGGCATCTTGTACCCTCGGGGCATCGCGCAGATGCGTTTCGACGACTTCTGTGGCCCGCACGCTGCAGTCAAGAGGCTCTTTGGACTGGAGATGACGGGGGAGATGCTGAGCGCTCTCGTGCGCAAACTCTCCGCGCAGGTGCTGGCTCAAGACCCGCTGGACTTGGGAACGGCATGGGATGACTTTGTGGAGGACAAATGCCGCGTGCTGGCTGAAGACGCGCTCAACACGTATGTGGACTGCGTGCACCCGTCCGTCCTGGAGAATCCGCCCATGGAGCTGGACGCATTCACCCAACTGCACGAGGAGATCTACCGCCTCAGCATGGACGTCTACCACTCCGCGAGCAAGTACAAGTCTTCAAGATACCGGACTGTCCGCGCCAAGCTGAAAGGCGACATCCGAGCGCACCAAGAGACCGAGCTCGCCGTCCTGACGCAGAAATCGCGCGAGTACTGCGAGGAATTACGGCAGACGCTGTGGATAGAGCTCTCTGCGCGCGCTTCACACGTCCAAGACGGCGGCACATTCGCTGCGATGCTGGCGGCGATCCAGGAATTCGACGCGCAATTCAACGACAAGGCGCGAGGTCCCGAGAAAGCTGTTGTGCTCCGCGGTTTCTACCAACGCGAGGCGATCCAAGCCTTCCAGCAGCTTGAAAACGTCGTGACGCAGCAGCTCAGCGAGTCGCGCTTGCAACAGCTGCGACTTCAGCTTGAGAAAGACTTTGCGGACAAGAAAGACGCTCTCGTGGGGCACTTTAAACAGGAGGAGGCTCAACTGCGCGCGGGGATGGCGCGTGACGTAGAGACAATGCAGAAAATGCACGAAGCGAAGACTGCCCGTGTGAAAATTGATGGCGGCGAAGCCAAGCGGCTCCGTGACGAACTGGCCGAAGTGAAGCGCCAGAACGCTGAGCTACAGGAGAAAGCGATCGTCTTGGAGCACGCGCAGCAGGAAGCAACGACCCAAAAGGCTGTTCTTGCAGCGAAAGTGGACGAACTGCAAGTTGCTGTGCGGCGGGAGATGGCCAATCGAACGGAACTGGTTGATACACTGGCGCTAACAATCCAAAACGCCGAAGAGAAGGAGAAGACGCTGAGCGACAAGATTGCAGAGCTGCAACTAGAGCTGGGCGAGAAAACGTTCCGGGTCGAGGGGGAGTTGCAGGACCTGACCAAGCAGCTACGGAAGACCAACGAGGTAAGACACCGCCGTCTTTGCGTGGAAGAAGTTAAGTCGCTTACACGGCGTTTTTCTTTTCAACAGGAGAAGGAAGAGCTGCAAAAGAAGCTCAACGAGTTTTTCCTCAAGGTTACAGCTCTCCCGGAGGCCTTGCAGCAGCATCTCTTCTGTACAGATAATGCTGGCCAGGTCGATTTTGCAGACGCGCTCACCAGCTATATGAGCCGATAGAAACGTTCAGCGACTGTGTAGGTGTTGTTGTGTGCACTGCTGCATTGCGACCGGAAACTCACGCTCTGGGTGTCCTTGTTCTTGCATTTTGTAGTAGATCTGTACGAGCATGTGCGCGCGGCGCTCCATTCGCGGTTGTCAAGCGGTAGACCCAGATACGTCTCTGCTACCGTTGTTAGTCGCAGCTTCGAGTTGTTAAAGTTCGACCCAGCGCTGCTCTTGAGGTCACTAGGTGTACTCTCGGCAGTTCGCAAGTCTCTTTCGACTGCTTGAAGATCCACCAGCAACATGAAGCGGTTCGCGCCGGCATCTCGAGCCAGAAATGAACGAAGCGCCTCCACGTCGCCTCTGGTGTCGAAACCAAGCTTCACCACGGTGTTGGACTGGAAATAGTGATCACGCAGAGCCACGACAAAGGCCTTCCCCCTCCATGCTAAGCTATAGAAGTGCACACTTCAAGAGGTAGTCCGCGCAGTTCTGCAGCTCCGTCGGGGTGTCCATGAAAATGATGTTGGCCTCTCCGATGACGTCAACCAAGGGCCTGATCTACAGGCAGCAGTTGCTTCATCTCAAGGTTTGTGAGCTCCACAGCATGACACGCTGGACCATTGAGCAGGTGATGGAGAGTGCGTGGACAGCCACGCACAAGACCAGCCGCTGCAAACGACGTCTGCTCCATATCGTCCCCAAGCAAAAGCAAACATCCTGTGTGCATTTACCTGATAAACTTCTGTGTGCATCGCTTCAACACGTCCTCGAACGCGTCCACCGGGTGCTGCTCCTGCATCTTGTCGTAAATCTGGACGAGCACGTGAGCATCCAGAGCGGCGTAGTGGAGCTGAGCCTGCGTGAGTGGGCGGCGTTCCCAGTCCGACATGCGAGCTCGCTTGTCTAAAGGCAGTCCCATGTAGGTCTCTGCGACTGCCGTCAGCCCCAGACGAGAAGACTTGGCGTTGGAGTCGTTGCCTCTGGTCTTACTGCGCTTGTGTTTCCACTTCCTCGGCTTCGCATCGGATCCTGACGCCGCACTGTTTGCTACAGAGCTATCGGCACTGCCGCCATCGCCCTCGGCAGCATTCGAGCTCTCCTTTAAGCTAGACACGGTTTTCAGGACGGGGAGCTTTCGTGTGACGGCCTGCAAGTCCACTAGCGTCGACATGACGTGGTCTGTGGCTATTCCTCCCGTCAGAAAGGGACGAAGCGCCTTCAAGTCGCCTTTCGTGTCGAAGCCCAACTTGATCACCGAATCCGATTGAAAGAGAGGAGCCAAGATGGCACCGTCGTCGTAGAGCGCGATCACGTCCACGACAAACGCTTTGTCGCGCGAGGCGAGCTGCAGCAAGGCACATTTCGCTGGAGCATCGCCCGGGTCAGCCGTCATGTGCACCGCCTTCCACTCCGAGTCGAATCCGATAGCCGGCTGCACTAGGAGGTGGTCGACGCATGCCTGCAACGCTGCCGGAGTGTCCACGAAGATGATGTTGGCTTCACCAATGGCATCAACCAGCGACAAGCACGTTTCGAACGGGGCCAAGTCGTCCTTCTCCTCAAAGGCTTTCACGCCCTCCTCGCTCGTATCAATCTCGAGAAACTTCCCCGCCAAGCCCGTTCGAAAGATAAACTGCTTGGTGGCGGGATCGTTTGGTCCGGCGTGACGGATGATCATTTTGCACGCGTATAGCTTGAGCTCTTCCGAGCTCTGGACGAACTGCAGCGCTTGCTCGTATTCCTTCGAGTAGACCAGGAAGCGCAGCGTAGCCCTCTGGCGTCTGTAGTAGCCAACACAAGTTGTAAGTTCAGTGAGCCCCACAACCTCTATCACCACTACCACCTACCTTTCAAAGTAGACCGGGAAGGCACTCGCCTTGAGCTTGAACAGTGAGAGCCTCTTCTTGATCACCTTGTCCTGCACGTCACCGTCGATCAGCATCTGCACAAACTGCTGCTGTTTGCCTCGCTGGCCCTTGACGAACAGGTCACCCGTCCGGAAGTCCTTCTGCTTGATGACGGCCTCCAGCACCACGTCTGTGGGCACCAGGTGCTTCATCTGCAGACACTCCATGAAGTGGGCGGCCTGCCCCACGCGGATCTTAATAAGCTGCAAGCAGAAGCTCGTGAGCGTCTCCTTGCTCACGCGGTAGGCAAGCGCAAAGTCGGCCACGAACGGCATGCGCGAGCGCTTGAAGGCCGGCAGCATGGAGCCGGCCAGGAGGCTGTCGCTGGCCTGGATCTGCGGCTCCTTCTGCGTCATTATGCAGCTCACGGCGGTCTCCACCCACTGCGTCACGAACGCCACCTGCTTGTCCGGTAGTTGCCCGTACAGCTCCACGCAGCGAAGGAAGCTCGATGGCGCGTGTGGAACCGACGCAAAGGCTGTAACCAGCTCCAGCTGAAGCTTAGCCGAGTCCCACGCGCGCATGGCCTGCATGGCGTCCTGCAGCCGCGTCTGCTCAAACAACTGCGCCAGCGCCTCTTCCTCCTCCGGAGGCTGTTCCGCAGCCACGAGCTCCGCTTCTTGGTCCGTCATTAGCTCAAATCCGGAAATGGGTTAAAAAACAAATTAAAAATAATTTTTTTTTGAGAATACGAATTGCAGAATGGAGTACCGGCGTCGCCGCTCTCGGTCGCGGTCGCCGCCCTCGCGTCGCTCTGGAGGTCGGCGCAGTCGTTGGCAGAAGAGGTCGCAGTCAAGATCTAGGTCCAGGTCTCCGCTGCGACGCGAAGCGCAGCAACAGCGGGCGAAGTCGCGGTCGAGATCGAAGCCCCGCAACCAGGACAAGAAGACGCGCGACTTCTCCAACCTGGTCCAGTGCGTGAAGAGATGGCTGGCTGTAGCTGCAGGTGTATCTGTATGTCTGACTGGTTGTTGTGACTGTGGCTGGAGATGGGGCAAGCAGGAGGAGGAGAAGGAGGAGGAGCCCGTGGAGGTGGAGAAGCCCAACTTCGGCCTCACGGGTGCGCTGGCCAAGGACCAGACGACAGGTAACACGCAGAACGGCGTCGTCATAAAGTTCTCGGAGCCGCCCGAGGCGCGCCTGCCCACTAAACGCTACCGATTCTACGTATTCAAGGATGACAAAAACATCGGTGAGGCTGAAGAGAAGGTGGCGGTTCTTGCTGATCTGTAGAGGAGACTGACATTTCTGTTGTTGCTGCAGCGACGCTTCATGTGCATCGCAAGAGCGCGTTCCTCATCGGACGCGACAAAGCGGTGGCCGACCTCCTAACGGAGCACCCGTCGTGCTCCAAGCAGCACGCGGTGCTGCAGTACCGCATGTACCAGAAGGAGACGGAAGACGGCCTCGGCTTCGAGCAGGAGGTGCGGCCATACATCATGGACCTGAACAGCACCAACTCGACGTTCCTCAACGGGCGCAAGATCGACGGCTCGCGCTATATCGAGCTCAAGGAGAAGGATGTGCTCAAGTTCGGTGAGTCCTCGCGCGAGTACGTGTTGATGGACGCTTCCTAGTCGATCCCACCAGTTAGCAATGACACAAGGAACAACCGAAGCAATGAACACATACAAAATGGGTTGAAAGCAGCGCTAAAGAGTGGATTTGTGGTGGCTTTTCAGCAGTCATCAATGCGCATGACTAGCGCAAAAGGACTTAAGCAGCTCCGTTGTCATGGCGGAGGTCTCCCGGCGGCATTGAAGCCAACCAGTCAACCCACACGTGACGCTCAAAGCAGCTGAGAGTCTGCTGGCAATCAGTCGAGGCGCTTAAATTAGGAGTTGCTCGATCTGCTCGCGCATGGTCTGGATCTGGGGGCCCAGCTGCGACGCGTCGTTGGACGTGATCGACGCAGCGATCACGGGGCGCGACACACCGCAGGCACGGCCCAGGGCGACCTTGGAGGGCACGAACACGTATGGTACATTCTTGTCTTCGCACAGCAGCGGAAGGTGCAGCAGAATCTCCAGGGGCTCCGTGTCGGCGGCCAGGACGATGAACTCGGAGATGCCGCGGTTCAGCGTCTTGGTGGCCTCGTTGGCGCCCTTCTTGATCTGCTTGTAGTTGGTGGCCTGCTGCACCAGGTCCAAGATGGACACGGTCAGCTTGGCGTCCGCGAGCGGGTAGGCCTTGGGGTTCACGGCGGCGTCAGTCATTGTTGCTGGAAGAGGGAACTTGCTCACGACCGATGGATCACTGCACTGTTTTGATTCTGAATGGAGACGTTTTGCTGGCGGACGTCACTCCGCCGTGGCCAGCCAATTGAAGGCTATGTTCCAACCAATCACTGGATTATACATATTTGTGGCACTGTGTGGACTACATAACTGCATTTCTATTGGCTGAAATGCATAATAGTCCTCTATTCGCAGTTCGTTTAGAACTGTCGTTTAGCAGCAGCTTGGCTGTGAATGTGATGTGAATGTAATGTACCGGTATACTGGTATACCTGCACAGCAATGGCCGTGCGTGAAGTGAGTCTGTTTTGTAAGTGTGAATTTTTTGTGCCTCGTTGTTGAAGTTGTTGAACAGTGGGATGGGACTACAGAACCATACAAACGCGGTGTGACTGGCAGGATCTCCACCAAAACTGCCAGCTGACTACAAGTTTTTATGCTGTGGCGAACCATACAAACGTCAGGTAAGTGAAATGTGGATTTCTCGTTGCAGGTCATTTGGAAACTTCCATCGGAGAGCGCACTTCAAAGCAATGGCTAAGAAGCGCTTGCCCCCCGACGTTTGTATCGAGAGCGTCAACTCCATGGCCTCCGCTGCTCCAGCTACCACAAGTCACAAGCGAGCTCGACGCTCTGATGATGACGAGGAGGATCTTTTCTCGCTGCACCGAGAAATGTACGAGCTGGAGCGTGCAGAAGCGCGTGGGGACGTCGCCGACGGCTGTGAAAGCTACGTAGACCTAATACAGCATTCGGATCCTACTGTTGGGATAAACTCGTCGGAAGCAATTTGCAATGAAGCGTTGCGTTGTACCAGGCATCGTGACTACATGCGCAAGTGTCGAAACAGTGCGGATAGCAAGGTAGAATTGCTGCGCATAGACAGCGACACCGAGGCGGGGTGCAGTGGCAGCGGAGATATACTGTCGAATAACACGAAGGTCATTGCGGAAAATGACGCGTTGCGGCGTGACAAGAATCGAGAGTACATGCGTGAATATCGGAAGCGGAAACAGGCCACCGAGCTGGACAAGGTAGGCGAACCGCCCAACTGCGCGACGAGTGCTGCCGCCAGCGACGATGTGCGTCGTGCCAAACATCGAGAGTACATGCGTGAATATCGGAAGCGGAAACAGGCCACTGAGCTGGGCAAGGTAGGCGAACCGTCCAACAGCGCGGCGAGTGCTGCCGCCAGCGACGATGTGCGTCGTGCCAAACATCGGGAGTACATGCGTGAATATCGGAAGCGGAAACAGGCCACCGAGCTGGACAAGGTAGGCGAACCGCCCAACTGCGCGACGAGTGCTGCCACCAATGACGATGTGCGTCGTGCCAAACACCGAGAGTATATGCGTGAATATCGGGAGCGAAAAAAGCTGGAGGCGACCCTCAAACGAAATAATTCTGACGTGAAGAAGACGCCACTGGTGCTACCTGTTAGCGACGACGTGCGTGCTAATGCCCTTCAACGACTCCAAAGTGCTCTCGGACCGAGTGGAATGAATGAATGTGCTTGTGTGTCGTGCGATCGGTTGAAGCTTTCTTGCGATAGCGTGCGAAAGGAAGCATCCGACTCGAAATATATGTCAATGATGCGACGAAGCCTTGGCGAAATAGAAATAGATAGGACAAAGCTACCTCGTTCACTGAGAGATTTGTACACTGCTCCTCCATGGGTGACCTTCCTGCAAGGTGTGCCAGTGTCTCCGCGAGGTTTTCACAACTACACGAACTCGGACGGCATTCGAACAGCATGGTTCAATGTGTGTGTTACTTGTGATGGACACATTAAGCGCAGCATATTGCCCAAGTTCTCTGTCTCGAATGGATTCTACATTGGCCATTTGCCGGATAAGTTCAAAGGACTGACGATCCCCGAGCGCTTTCTTACGCAACTTGTCAACATCTCAGCGACGACGCGTGTAATGCGTGGTGGCCGGCATCGAAGTATCAGGTCCCATTGTATTGCCTTTGATTGTACGCCAGGACCCGCAGTAACTTTACTTCCCCGTTCTCTGTCTGATATGACTTCGTTTCGGGTGGCAATGGTTGGAATTTTTACGGAAGCACAATTGGATAAGGTGAAGAAGATGCATCGAATTCGTGGCCAACAGGTAGATGAACTCTACAAATTTTACAAAGCTAACAATTCTTTGTACGCATCGGTTGAGCACAACAATACTGCTATGTTCTGTGAGAACGACATCGCTCTACTTGAGAAAACAATATTGGATCACATTGAGGAGATGGATGGCGTTGTGGAAGAGGGATTGCAAGCCGAACTCGAGAATATCCGTGGACACTCAGACGTGTGGAATGTTAGCAGTGCGGAAGATGAGTTGAGCGTTGTCGAGCGCAGGATTGGGATGTCCTATGCGTCTCGGATTGCACTTGCTAGTGATAAGAATATCTGTGGTGGTGGTGATCGCACGAGTGACAGTGAGCGTTCATTTTTGGTTAAAGGGTCGAATCAACTATCGTCAAATCATTCGAATGATGTAATTGCTAAAATGTTCCCGCACCTGTTTCCCTATGGCCGTGGCTATCCCGGAGAGGTCAGAAGAGTCGCAGTATCGTTTAAGGAATGCGTTAAGCACTACACACTGCTGTCTGGTCGCAAGTTTGCAGAAGACGAGCTGTTCACACTTGTTGCTTTCGACTATATCTCGATGCAGAATATGTATACGCAGAACGCTATAAGATGCCAGCGTTTTCCAGATTTGTATCGGGGCTATGAAACCCTAGGTGTTGATGGGTTAGCAAAAGCATTGCTGGAAAACGAGCAGCGACTGCAAGGCCGTCGCTCACACTGCTCAATGCCTGGATCATTGGCGAGCAAATTTCTAAAAACGATGGAGATCTCGTCGCGATCTGTATGGACAAGTAATACTGAGAGGACCAAGTGTAGGCAAAAAGCATTTGCGTACCAGACGCGTTTTGGCCAGCCATCGCTCTTTCTAACGTTGACGCCCAACACGGACAACTCCCTGGTGATGGCCCATTATGCAGGGATTACCTCAGTGTGCTCCCTTTTCGACATCATGGATTCGGAAATGCCAAGTAAGTCTGAGCTACGCACAGCAAGCCTTGGTAACGACTGTGCATCTACACGGCTATTCATGCGAAATGTGGATGCATTTCTAAAGCACGTGATTGGTATTGATCCCGACAGTAGAAAGCAGATGCCGTTTGGTGGGCTGATAGGAGAAGTGGAGGCTTATTTCGGAATGGTCGAGACACAGGGGCGAGGCACTTTACATGTTCATGTCCTATTCTGGCTTAAATATGCTCCCTCTAGCTCATTCGAGCTGGAAAACGTATTGAACGGACCTCTCGGTTCTACATTCAAGGAGTCTTTGGAGTCGTACGTGCGAAGTATCGTAAGTAACGAGCTTCCTCTTCCGATTAGCAATTACTCTTGTGCGACGTGTGGGGCATCTTATTCAAGTCTTGTGGAGCTCAAAATCCGTCAATGCGCACGCCAAAATCCACGACGCGGTCTATATACCACCAATGCTCAAAGCGCAGTGATGGAACCAGCGCTCGCTCAATGCAGTGTATGCATGGCTGAGCTAAGTTCTCAACACATACTGCGGCAGGTGATATTAAATCATCGACCACTTCATTGGCCTCCGTGGGAGCACACCCTTTCATACAGTGAGATTATAGCTGCGGCTACCGAAGAATCGGCTTGCCGGGACACAGTAGACCGCTCGCTGAACATCATCGACGATCGAGAAAAAGTTCAAATGATTTTAAGAAAGGAATGCCAAATCCTGACCCAAGAATTTGGGCTCGCTTCCGACCCAGCTGCGGACAAGTTGCGGAAAAGCAACACTCCAAGAATGAGAATAATGAAGAGTGATGACGATCCTTTCTTGAATGATGAACTTGCACGCTTTCTTGAGATGCTGCCCCCGATGCCGTCGGATAATCGACTATCGCAAAGAGGAATGGACTACATGGTTTCTGTTTTGGTAGTGATGCTCAATCAGCACTGGTGGTGTCATTCGAGCTCCTGTTTTAAAGTGTCCAAATCCTCGGTAAAT